>ML093206.1:0-97096 GCA_003697995.1 Taxidea taxus jeffersonii
ATGAGTTTGGAAGTTTTCCTTCCATTTCTATTTTTTGGAACAGTTTCAGGAGAATTCTTCTTTATTAATTCTTCTTTAAATGTTTGGTAGAATTCCCCTGCGAAGCCATCTGGCCCTGGGCTTTTGTTTGTTTGGAGATTTTTGATGACTGTTTCAATCTCCTTACTGGTTATGGGCCTATTCAGGTTTTCTATTTCTTCCTGGTTCAGTTTTGGCAGTTTATATGTCTCTAGGAAAGCATCCATTTCCTCCGGATTGTCAGATTTGCTGGTGTATAGTTGCTCATAATGTTTTTATAATTGTTTGTATTTCTTTGGTGTTGGTTGTGATCTCTCCTCTTTCATTCATGCTTTTCTTTGTCTACGTCCTTTCTCTTTTCTTTTGGGTAAGTCTGGCCAGGGGTTTATCAATCTTATTAATTCTTTCAAAGAACCAGCTCCTAGTTTCGTTGATTTGTTCTACTGTTGTTTTGGTTTCTTTTTCATTGATTTCTGTTTTGATCTTTATGATTTCTCTTCTCCTGCTGGGTTTAGGCTTTCGTTGTTGTTCTTTCTCAAGCTCCTTTAGGTGTAGGGTTAGGTTGCATACTTGAGACCTTTCTTGTTTCTTGAGAAAGCTTTGTACCCCTATATATTTTCCTCTGAGGACTGCCTTTGCTGTGTCCCACAGATTTGGACCATTGTATTTTCATTATCATTTGTTTCCATGAATTTTTTCAATTCTTCTTTAATTTCCTGGTTGGCCCATTCATTCATTAGAAGGATGCTGTTGAGTCTCCATGTATTTGGGTTCTTTCCAAATTTCCTCTTGTGATTGAGTTCTAGCTTCAGAGCATTGTGGTCTGAAAATATGCAGGGAATGATCCCAGCCTTTTGATACCAGTCGCGACCTGATTTATGACCCAGGATGTGATCTATTCTGGAGGATGTTCCATGTGCACTAGAGAAGAATGTGTATTAATGTGTATCCTGTTGCTTTGGGATGGAATGTTCTGAATATATATGTGATGTCCATCTAGTCCAGTGTGTCATTTAAGGCCTTTATTTCCTTGTTGATCTTTTGCTTGGATGATCTGTCCATTTCAGTGAGGGGAGTGTCAATGTCCCCTACTATTATTGTATTCTTGTCGATGTGTTTCTTTGATTTTGTTATTAAATGGTTTATATAGTTGGCTGCTGCTATGTTAGGGGCATAGATCTTTAAAATTGTTAGATTGTCTTGTTGAACAGACCCTTTGAGTATGATATAGTGTCCTTCCTCATCTGTTATTATAGTCTTTGGCTTAAAAATCCAATTGAGCTGATATAAGGATTGCACCCCAGCTTTTTTTTGATGTCCATTAGCAGGGTAAATTGTTTTCCATGCCCTCACTTTAAATCTGTTGGTGTCTTTGGGTCTTAAATGAAATTCTTATAGACAGCATATCAGTGGATCTTGTTTTTTTTTTTTTAAGATTTTATTTATTTGACAGAGATCACAAGTAGACAGAGAGGCAGGCAGTGAGAGAGGGAGTAGCAGGCCCCCCGCTGAGTAGAGAGCCCGATGTGGGGCTCGATCCCCGGACCCTGAGACCATGACCTGAGCCGAAGGCAGAGGCTTTAACCCACTGAGCCACCCAGGTGCCCCTGGATCTTGGTTTTTAATCCATTCTGATACCCTGTGTCTTTAGATTGGAGGCATTTAGCCCATTTACTTTCAGGGTAACTAAGGAAAGATATGAATTTAATGCCACTATATTTCCTGTAAAGTGACTGTATCTTGTTTCTGTTCCTTTGTGGTCTACTACTTTAGGCTCCCTCTTTGCTTAGAGGACCCCTTTCAGTATTTCCTGGAAGGGTGGTTTGGTGTTTGCAAGTTCTTTTAATTTTTGTTTGTTCTGGAAGCTTTTTATTTCTTCCTTTTTCAATGATAACCTAGCTGGATATAGTATTCTTGGCTGCATATTTTCTCATTTAGTGCTTTGAATATATCATGCCAGTTCTTTCTGGCCTTCAGGTCTCTTTGCGTAAGTGTGCTGCCAATCTAATATTTTTACCTGGGCTGTTCTTCTTGTCTTGGGCTGCTTTCAGGATTTTCTCTTTGTCACTTACTTTTAAGTTTTCTATTAGATGATGTGGTATGGACCTATTTTTACTGATTTGAGGGGCATACTCTGTGACTCCTGGATTTTGATTCTTGTTCCCTTTGCCATATTAGGGACATTCTCTACAATAATTTGCTCCAATATACATTCTGCCCCCCTCTCTCTTTCTTCTTCTTCTGGGATCCCAATTATTCTAATAGCGTTTTGTCTTATGGTATCACTTATCTCTCGAATTCTTCCCTCATGGTCCAGTAGTTGTTTGTCTCTCTTTTGCACAGTTTCCTTATTCTCCATCATTTGGTCTTCTATATCACTAATTCTTCTGTCTCATTTATCCTAGCAGTAAGTGCCTCCTTTTTTTTTTTATTGCACCTCATTAATAACTTTTTTGATTTCAACTTGGTTAGATTTTAGTTTTTATTTCTCCAGGAAAGAGACTTTATTTCTCTAGACCAGGTTTCTTTAATATCCTCCATGCCTTTTTTGAGCCCAGCTAGCACCTTGAGAATTGTCATTCTGAACTCTTGATCTGACATATTATCAATGTATGTATTGGTTAGGTCCCTAGCCATTGGTACTGCCTTTTTCTTTTCTTTTTTTTTTTGTGGTGAGTTTTTCTGCCTTGTCATTTTATCCAGATATGAATGTATGAATGAGAGAATAAAATGCTAAAAGGGTGGCACAGACCCCAAGAAAATATATGCTAACTAAATCAGCAGAAACCGGAAACAGGGGGAGAAGAAAAGGGGAAAATATATATATATATATTAGGCTGAAGACCCCAGAAAAATATATGCTATCCAAATCAGAAGATACCTGAAATGGAAGGAGAAGAAAAGGGGGAAATATATATATATACACACACACAAACACATATATATACATACATATATGCATGTATGTATATATGTATGCATGTATGTATATATGTATATATGTACATACATATGTATACACACACATATATACATATGTATATATGTATATGTATATATATATATATGTATATGTATTAGGCTGATGAATAAAACTGAGCCACCCACTTGATTTTGAATGTATTCTGGTCTCTTAGAAGAAACTACCTCCCAAAATTTGCTGAAATAAAAACATATATATATATATATATATCAAAATAAGAGTAAACACAATGAAGGGGTGGAATATGAATGTAAAGATCAAAATTAAAAAATGATTCTAAAAAGGAATTGATAAGGGACATTGGTCGGAATAAGAAAAAAACAAAAGAGGAGAGAATGTGATCAGACTGGATAGTTAGAATATACTTTGATTTATTAGAAGAAATTGTATTCTATAATTTTAAAGAAAAAATCCTATATACATACCAAAAATAAGGTTAAGTACAGTGGAAGGATAAATTATGACTATAACAATGAAAATTTAAAAAGATTAAAAGATATTTTAAGATAAAATAGTTAATTATTAAGAGGAAAGAGGAAAAGTTAAAAAAATAGAATAAAAATGAAATTAAATAAAAAAAATTCACTTTTCAAGACTAAAGAATCATGGGAAGAATGCCATAAATTCTATGCAGTGTTTTCCCCTAGCTCTGGAGTTTGAAGTTCTTGTTGATCTGAACTTGGTCTTGGTTGGATCTTCTTACTGATCTTATAGGGGAGAGGCCTGTTGCGGTGATTCTCAAATGTCTTTGCCCAAGTTGGAATTGCTCCACTCTTGCCAGGGACCAGGTTTGCAATATGTTCAGGTTTGCTCTCCTGAGCTTTTGTTCCCTGAACACTTTCTGTAGAGTTCTGGAGGGTGGGAGTGCACATGGTGGCATACCAATCTCTGGCCTGGTGGAGCTGAGAGCTTTGGGCCCCACTCCTCAGTGCGCCCTCAGAGAAAAGTAGTCAATCCTTCCTGTCTCCCTAGTCTCCGTTTGCACTCTGCTCCCACAACCTGTGACTCAGCATTTTCATCTCTGGTGCACAGCCATGTTTGGAGTCGCCAACCCAGCAGATTCCTGCCACATGCTCCTGTGCACTTCTCCCAGAGGAGGAAGGAGGGGGTTTCTCCAAATCTGCCCCATGTGGGGTCCCTGCTCGAAGAGCAGTGGATCAACTGTGCCTTGGATCACCGCTTACGGTAACCCCTGAACGGAGGGCTCACTGCTCGGCTCCAGCTCTGTCTCTGTATTCAGCTTCCTTGCTCCAATACCTGACAGCTCCACCACTCTCAGACACCCCTGCTCTTTTTGTGTCCCTGCGGGCCCTGAGACCACACTGTCCCTGGAAGGGCTCCACTCCCATGTAACCTCTGGAGTATTGTTCCTCAGTCGAGCAGGCTTCCTGAATGGAGAAGATTTCTCAATGAAGCGAAGTTCTGATTATGTGCTCCTCTGCTCCATAGCCTGCCGGGATCCGGCCCCACTGCAGTCTATCTTCCCATCACTTGGGATTCACTTCTCCACACTTCCTACCTTCCAGGAAGTTGTCGATTTTCTGTTCCTAGAATTGCTGCTCTTCTCTTCGATCTCCTGTTGAGTTTGTAGGTGTTTGGAATGGTTTGATAACTATCTTGGTGAACTTCTGGGACCTAATGCTGTTTCAGTCTGCTATTCCTCTTCCATCTTGCTTCCTCCAGTTTGACCCTTTTTGAGGCTAACTTTTAAGCATTGTTAGGACAATCCAGAACAGTCTTAAGTTTAGTGTTAATTTGGTCACACTGCTGAGGCAATACCTTTCTTGGGACATTGCCTTGTATTTTAGGTGGTGTTTGGCTGATTGGTATGCTAATTATTTCCAGCCCTGAGTGATTTCTAAAGATTGTTCTGCTTGGTGCTTTTGATTTTAAAAGTATCTTTCATTTTTGTTTTATGCTCATATTACATATTTTTCAGATTATTTTAGCGTTTTAGTTTTTAAATTTATTATATTTTTCTTTTTCAAGTTTGTATATAAATTCCAGTTAGTTCACATACAGTGTAATATTAGTTTCAGGCATAGAATTTTAGTGATTCATCAGTTACATACAACACCTAGTACTCATTACAAGTGCCCTCCATAATACTCATTGCCCACGTAACCCACCTTCCCTTCCAGTAACCCACAGTTTGTTCTCTGTAATTAAGAGGTCTGTTTTATGGCTTGCCTCTTTTTTTTTCTCCCATATTCTTCTGTTTCGTTTCCTAAATTCCACATATGAGTGAGACCATAGAGTATTTGTCTTTCTCTTATTTTGCTTATCATAATACACATCACTGCAAATGGCAAGCTTTCATTCTTTTTGATGGCTAAGCAATTTTCCCGTGTGTGGTTTTGTGTGTGTGTGTGTACCACATCTTTTTTATGCATTCATCAGTTGATAAACATTTGGGCTCTTTTCATAATTCAACAATTACAGATAATGCTGCTATAAACATAGGGTGCATGTGTCCCTTCAAATCAGTATTTTTGATCCTTTGTGTGAATACCTAGTAGTGCAATTGCTGGATCATAGGGCATTTCTTTTTTTAACTTTTTGAGGAACCTCCATACTGTTTTCCAGAGTCTGTCTTATTTTTATTAAAATACACTAAAATTATGTTATGCTAAGTTTTAGTGATTAAAAGATTAAGTTGATTTAGTATTTAAATTGTCATAATTTTGTAATAGTCTGAAAGAATGATCACACCTAAGTACCTAATACATGCAGAGGCAGATGATATATTCTTGGTATCAGGCCTTTATTTGCACTGGTTATGAATAAATTGCATGTATGTATTTCTCCTATTAAACAACTGCCCTTTACTCTTCTCTCTTTTACTAGGAAGAACGTGTTGTGAATCACATGGCTGCAAAGATTATTGAAAACGTTTGCACTACCTTTTCTGCTCAGGCTCAGGGCTTTATTACAGGGGAAATTGGACCTGTTTTATGGTACCTATTCAAACATTCCACTGTTGATTCTCTCAGGATAACAGCAATATCGGTAAGATGGAACATCTTTTGGGGGTATATCTGGATATATTTAAATATGAAGTCTGAAGAACTGTGCCAGAAATAGAGTAAATTTCAGTGGATAAGTAGCATACAAATCTCAGACTAATATAGTTGGTGAGAACAAGAATTTTTCTTTTAAAACAAAATTTTCAAAATTGGGGTTGGGAAACCTTGGGACTGTGGGGAAATTGCAGTATGACCTTGTGGGACCATAACATATGGTTTCAGAAACAATTGGGAAGTGATAGTGGAATACTGTGCTCATGGGTAGGGTATAGCATTTGGTTTGGTTTATGTTTAGTGTTCCTGGATTGTTCCTGCTAGCCCCTCTTACAGATTTTATACTAAATACATTTATCATGAACTAATTATGAGGTGAATTCATGTTAATGTTCAGACATCTGTGGTTTTGCAGCTTTTTATATTTTGATTGGCTGTCTACTACTTTGTTCACATGGTTATGGTGACTTGGTGTAAAAGATAATTATGTATGAAGAGGTGTTAACATGGTTGTATCAATTTAACAGTCTGTTGAACAAATATAACCCTTGTTCATATGATTTATTAAAATACTCTTTTTGATCACTGGTCTCATCTGGACTCTCAGCATTTTATGGCAGCCTTGCTGTCTCTTTCTCTCCCCTGCTCATTCTTGCACTTCTCTCTTTCCTCCCTTATTCTCTTTCCTTAGACCTCCAACACTTATTTTCCTCTTCCATCCTCAGTAAGTGACTTTCTCTGGTACTTCCCAGAGAAAAATGGAGACCACCAGTGGTAATTATCCCAATGTATGTCTGCCATGTCTGTAGACTAATTTACATTCCACCCCTTACCTCCGCCTGGTCCTGTCTTTCCCTCCTGTTAGAGTTGATGAACTATCCCTTCTCCTGGTAGAGACAAATCTTTCCCTATTTCTTCCCATCTTCTTCCTGTTCCTTTCTTGGGAATTTCACTCAAATGGTTATTTTTGCTCTTTCCTGAATCTTTAACTCCCCTTCTCTACTAGATCATTCTAGTCAGCATTCAGGTATTCTTTATCCCATTACAAAAAAGAAAAGCACACATGCAGACATATCAAAGAGTCTCTGGGCTTCATGTCCCCCTTCACATCCATACTTTTTTAAAGAGCTATTGCCACAAACTACCACTCCTTTCTGGCCATTTCCTCTTTAACCCAGTGCAGTATCTGTTCCAAGATGCCACTGAAGCTGATCTTGTTGAGATCTTTACTGACTTTTGTGTTGCTAAATCCTGGTAATATTTATGGATATCTTCCAGATCTTACCTTAAATTTACCTGTGTAACAAATGCTAACCATTCTGTTTGTTGACTATTATTAAGCAAAGGATATGTAGCATCTGCCTCTGTTTCTGTCTCTCTCTTACACACACACACACACACACACACGCTTCTGGAGCCACATGATTTCAAAATGACAGAAAAAAGCCCTAATTATGATATTAGTAATTACGGAGAGGCTGTCAGAAAGAATTACAAAGAATTACAAAGTATACCAGTGAACTTTCTCGAGGCACCTTGGAATCCTATCTTAGAACATCCATTTTACACTGCATCTTCTCCATATACAATGGAATATTATTCAGCCATCAGAAAGAATGAAATCTTGCCATTTGCAATGATGTTGATGGTATTATGCTGAGTGAGGTAAGTCAGAAAAAGACAAATAGCATATATTTCACTCGTGTGGAATTTAAGAAACAAAACAGAGGATTGTAGGGGAAGGGAAGGAAAAAGAAGATGAAAACAAAGAGGGAGGCAAACCACCAGAGACTTAACTGTAGGGGATAAACTGAGTTGCCAAAGGGAAAGAGGGTGGGGGAATGGGGCAGTTGGGTGATGGACACTGGGGAGGGCACATGATGTGATGAGCTCTGGTTGTTGTATGCAACTGAGGAATCACTAAATTCTACCTCTGAAACTGAAAGTGATACCTACACTATAGGTTAATTAAATTGAATTTAAAAAATTAAAAAACATCCATTTTAATCCTGGGCCTTAAAAAAGTCTGTCTTGCTTTAATTGGGTTTATGTTATTTTCATCTTTATACTCAAGCTTGGTTTCTTTTCTTGGCAATTTTTTTTCCAATTTTCACCAAAGTTAGGCCTTTCTTCACCTGACACATTAAGCTTCACCCTTTCATCTTGGGGTTCTTATATTTTGCTCTTAGCTTTCATCTGAATCATTAATTTTTCACTGAAATTTTGCCCATTGTCCCAAAAAAAGTCTCTCCTTTCTTTGGTCCAGGATCCTGTTTAGTATCATGTGTTCTTTACTGCTTTCCTATTTCTTTAGTCTCCAATATGAAACAGTTCCTCAGTCTTCCTGTGTACTTCATGTCCTTTACTATTTTAGAGAATATAGGGCTTTTATTTTGTAGAGGGAGGCTTGACCTGGGTCTGTCTGGTGTTTCCTCATGAAGCCTCCTTAGCACTATTGACAACTCCTGCCTGTAACCAGTCTGTGTTGGGAGCCATGGGAGGATCATCTATTTTTACTATTCCTTCTTGAGCAGAGGTTGGCAAATGGTTTCTATAAAGGGCCAGATAATAAACAACTTGGCTTGGTAGGCCACATGTAGTCTCTGTTGCACATCCTTTTTGTTTTATTTTCTACAGCCTCTTTAAAAGTATAAAAACCATTTTTTAAAAAGATTTTATTTATCTCTTTGACAGAGAGAACACAAGTAGGCAGAGAGGCAGGCAGGGGGCAGGGTGGTGGGGAAGCAGACTCCCTGCTGAGCAGCGAGCCTGATGTAGGGCTCGATGCAGGACCCTGAGATCATGACCTGAGCTGAAGGCACAGGCTTAACCCACTGAGCCACCCAGGTGCCCCTAAAAGTATAAAAACCGTTAAAAAAAAAAAAAAAGATTTTTATTACTTGAAAGAGAGACACAGAGTGAGAGCATGCATGAGTGGCAGGGTTGAGGGGAAAAGCAGATTCCCAGCTGAGCAGGGAGCCTGACACCCATGTGTCCTGAGATCATGATGTGAGCCGAAGGCAGAAGCTTAACTGACTGAGCCATCCGGGTGCCCTTCATTTCTCTTTGTCTCTCTCTTTTATTTCTTCTCTCTCTCTCTCTTTTTTTAAGGTTTTATTTATTTGACAGAGATCACAAGTAGGCAGGGAGGCAGGCAGAGAGAGAGGAGGAAGCAAGCTCCCTGCTGAGCAGAGAGCCCGATGCGGGGCTCGATCCCAGGACTCTGGGATCTCTCTCTCTCTTTCTCTTTCTTTCCTTCCTTTCTTTACCTTTTCTTCCTTGTGCTTTCTCTTTTTCAAATAAAAGCTTGAGCCAGTGGCTGGGTGAGGGGGAGTTGGTGTGTGGGGTAAAAGGCAGAGGAAGAGGGAGAAACAGGCTGCCCTTTGAACAGGCAGCTTGACACAGGGCTTGGTCTCAGGACTCGAAGATCATGACCGGAGCTGAAGGCATACACTTAACTGAGCCACCCAGGTGCCCCCAAAACCATTCTTCTTGTATATCTCATGAGCTGTGGAAAAACAGGCCTTTGGTACTGGTTGGTATTGTACTGTAATGGAGCTCTTTCTCTTCTCCCATGTGCATGTGTGTATTTATATCATTATTTTGATGAATAACTATTTTGTGGAGTGGATCATAATGTGATACTCCTGCCACTATTATTATTTGTGGGGATGCTGTAGTCATCCTAGATTTGGCCAATGTGAGCCCTTCAAGCGGGCTTCTGTGCTCTGTGGACCCATTTCTTTTTTTTTTTTTTAATTTATTTAAAATTTTTTAAAAAATATTTTATTTATTTGACAGAGACAGTGAGAGAGGGAACCCAAGTGGGGGGTGTGAGAGAGAGAGAAGCAGGCTTCCCATGGAGTAGGGAGCCTGATGCAGGGCTCAATCTCAGGACCCTGGGAACATGACCTGAGCCGAAGGCAGATGCTTAACACCTGAGCCACCTAGGTGCCTCTCTGTGGATCCATTTCTGCCATTGTTTGAGCACTTCATTATTTTCTGACATCACTTGATGTTCTGGGTTATTTTTTACTTTCTCTCTCCCAGCTCTGGAATCAGTCATTTTTGGGGGGGAAACTTTGGTATTTAGAAGCTAAGATCTGGGTGCTCTTTGTGCTTATTGCTATGGGGTGTCATTGTTTCTACATCTCCTTAATACTCAGAGTTAGAAAAAATATATCCATCCATACATATGTATTTATAATTGCTTTTATATATATCATTATACATATTTGGGACAAAACTCATGCGTTCATGTTGATACTTCCAATTTCAATCTAATACCTTAAGATTCTTTCTAGCCTTCCCCCTTTCCGTGTTTGTAAATCCCTTCTTAGATGGAGACAAACACAACTCCTGTTATTCTCAATATTTGTACTGATTTGTTCAGTGATTTACTTCTATCAGACTCCATCTACTCAGGCCACCTCCCCTGTGTCATCCTCTGTCTTCCTTGCCCTTGCCACCCAGCTTCCTTGACCGCTTGTCCTAGGTTCCCCCTCCCGTTTTCCCCTCCCTGTCAAGTGTTGACATGTTGACCTTGGGAGGGGAAAGTGAGAGGAGATGGATTAAGGAAAACAAAGGGTCAAGTGTTCTTTTTCATACTTTCCCTTAACTCCTCTCACCTCACTGTTCACATTCAGTTACTTAACCTTCCTGGGAACCTCGTTCCCTCTCAGGTTGCTGTGTTGCTACTGGCCTCCTCACTGGTCTTCCCATGGCCAGTATGCCCCACTAACATCATTCTCCACACAGAGTGCACTTCCTAAAATCATGTCTCTTATAGGTTTCTACTATTTTTCTTAAAGGATTGGTACAACTTGATGCAAAATACCAGGTATAAGTTAAGAATTGGCAAGGCTTTCACTTTTAGGACTAATTTATTAATAAATAAATAAATAAATATTATTTAAAGCAGTTAACACATTGTGCTTAATAAAGTAGTTGCTAGCTTATTATAATTATAATGTAATTATATTGATTATAAACTATAAAGCCAGGACTGTATTTTTTCATCTCTCTGTTTGATGCCAGGTCTTTGATTATAAGTGAAGATTTTTCCTGCAAAAATGGAGAAGGAGGGATCCTTCTGTCCCACATCATGAATTGAGGGGGCATCATGAGTACTTGTTTAATAACAGTTAATATCCCTCTTTACTGGGGAAACAAAAATAGCTCACAATGGTCTTGCTAATAATAAAGTGGGGTGATCACTTTTATTATATAAAATATGAATATATTGCACATATTTTATTATATAAAAGTATGAGATCATTGTTGGAAAATCCTAAAAAAGTTATTCTAATGTAATCTTAAGCAAATTGTTTCTGCCTTGTAAACAGGTTTACATGAGGATCTTTTAAAGATTGAGGGGACAAAAACTGAAAATAGGCATTCTGAACATACTTCACATAAATTCCTAGCAGGGAATGACATTTCCTTCCTCCCCAGCATACCTTACAGAGCTGAACTTCTTCTTTCCTTTATCTTTTCTTTTTTTTTTTTTTTTAAAGATTTTATTTATTTTTATTAGAGAGCACAGGCAGACAGAGAGGCAGGCAGAGGGAGAAGCAGACTCCCTGCCAAGCAAGGAGCCCGATGTGGGACTCGATCCCAAGACGCTGGGATCATGACCTGAGCCGAAGGCAGCTGCTTAACCAACTGAGCCACCCAGGCGTCCCCCTTTTTCTTTTTTTTTTTAATATATATTTTTTAAAGATTTTATTTATTTTTTGACAGACAAAGATCACAAATAGGCAGAGAGACAGGCAGAGAGAGAGGAGGAAGCAGGCTCCCCGCTGAGCCGAGAGCCCAATGCGGCAAGATCCCAGGACTCTGGGATTGTGACCTGAGCTGAAGGCAGAGGCTTTAACCCACTGAGCCACCCAGGCGCCCCACATTAGTATTTTCTTAAGGATCAGAACTAACGTTTAGCATTGAGTAAATAAATATATTTACTTTAAACTGTTCATTTTGGTGGAAGTTTGATTTTATACTGATTAACACTTGTTTTCCTTATTTTATCAATAGGAATAAATTTTAAAGGAAGTTCATTTTTGGAGATAGAAAAAAATATTTTTTTTACTGAGACTTTATTTTAATTTAAAAAGTTATTTTCTTTCTTTCTTTCTCTCTTTCCCTCTTTCTTTATTTTTAAGATTTTATTTATTTGTCAGGGAGAGAGAGAGCATGCGTGTGTGTGCACAAGCCAGTGGAACAGCAGAGGGAGAAGCAGGCTCCTGGTTGAGCAAGGAGCCCAATGTGTGAATTGATCCCAGAACCCTGGGATTATGACTGGAGCCAAAGGCAGAGTTTAATGGACTGAGCCACCCAGGCATCCCGTTTCCTGGGATTTTAAAGAAATGAAAATATTTTTTGAAATCTTTATCTTTTCCCTCCCTCTTTCCTTACAATTCATCTTTATTTAACTAAATTAATTAATTAATTTAAAGAGAGCTAGAGAATGGACATATGCTCATTAGGGAGGTGGAGGGAGGGGCGGAAGGAGAGGGAGGGAGAGAGAATCTTAAGGAGACTTATGCTGAGCCCGGAGGCCAACTCTGGGACTTCATCTTAGCATCCTGAAATGGTGACTTGAGCCAAAATCAAGAGTCTGACACTTAATTGGGCCACCCAGGGGCCCCTAACAATTCGTCTTATATTTGATCCTTTCATTATTGATCAAGGTTATAGATCTATTTAAAATATAAATTAGGAAGAAGGAGGTTATAGGACATTAATTATAATGATGTTTTTGTTCAACTGTTTGACTTTATTTGTAGTCTCCCATATATGCACAGAATATGACCATCCCTTGTTGTTGTTGTTGTTGTTTTTAGATTTGCTTAAAAACTTTTGAGGTCTTCCCATTGCTTATGACATAAAATTCGAAAGTCCTAGTTTTGGGGCTCTTGGGTGGCTCAGTGGGTTAAGCCTCTGCCTTTGGCTCAGGTCATGATCTTAGGGTCCTGGGATTGAGCCCCGCATCGGGCTCTCTGCTCAGTGGGGAGCCTGCTTTCCCCTCTCTCTGCCTACTTGTGATCTCTCTGTCAAATAAATAAAATCTTAAAAAAAAAAAAGGCTTATTTGGTAGACCAACTCTGGCTCCAGCGCACTTCCCTATTCTCTGCTTTTTCTCCTACACCTGAGGGTGTTCTCATTGAATCAATTTCCCCTTAAACCATGCTCTTCATCTCCATGTCTCCTTGTGAACACTTGCTCTCTTCTCTTTGGCTAGAATTATTTTTAATTTAATTTTTAAAAATTTCAGTATATATACAATGAACCTATGGTGTAGTATTGGCTTCAGGTGTTCAAGAGAATGATTCAGCAATTCTATACATTACTCAGGGCTTGTCATGAGTAATGCTCTTCACTTATTTCACCCATGACACCCTGCCCCCACTTCCCCTCTGGTAACTGTCAGTTCTCTGCAGTTAAGAGTCTTTTTTTTCTTCGTTTTTTCCTTAAATTCCACATATGAGTGAAATCCGATGGTATTTGTCTTTCTCTGACTGACTTATTTGACTTAGCATTATACTCTAGCTCTACCATGTTGTTTCAAATGGCAAGATTTCATTCTTTTTATGACTGAATGATATTCCATGGTATATATGTGTATATATACATACCACATCTTTTTTTTTTTTAATTTATTTATTCATTTGACAGACACAAGTAGGCAAAGAGGCAGGCAGAGAGAGAAAGGAGGAAGCAGGCTCACCGCTGAGCAGAGAGCCCGACGCGGGGCTTGATCCCAGGACCCTGGGATCATGACCTGAGCCGAAGGCAGAGGCTTTAACCCACTGAGCCACTCAGGTGCCCCCATACCACATCTTCTTTATGCATTCTTCAGTTAGTGGACACTTGGACTGCCTCCATAATTGGGCTATTGTAAATAATACTGCAACAAACACAAGGGTGCATGTATCCCTTTGAATTAGTGTTTTTGTATTCTTTTGATAAATACCCAGCGGTATGGTTACTGGATCATAAAGTAGTTCTATTTTTAACTTTTTGAGGCACCTCCATCTAGTTTTCCGCAATGACTGCACCAGTTTGCATTCTCACCAATAGTACGGTGAGGTTTCCTTTTTCTCAGCATCTTCACCAATACTTGGTGTTTCTTCTGTTTTTGATTTTAACCATTCTGACAGGAGTGAGGTGATCTCTAACTGTGGTTTTGATTTGTATTTCCCTGGTGATGAGTGACGTACAGCAACTTTTCATGTGTCTGTTGGCTATCTGTATGTCTTCTTTAGAAAAATGTCTGTTCATATCTTCTGCCCATTTTTTAATTGGATATTTTTGTTTTTTGGGGTGTTGAGTTGTATAAGTTTTTATATATTTTGTTTTGTTTTTAAAAAGATTTTATTTACTTATTAGAGAGATCACAATCAGGGAGGTAGGGTAGAGGGAGAAGTAGGCTATCCGCTGAGCAGGGAGCCCAATGTAGAACTGATCATGGGATCATGACCTGAGCTGAAGGCAGAAGCTTAACCAACTGAGCCACCCAGGTGCCCTGAGTTTTTATATATTTTGGATACCAATTCTTAATCAGAGGTGTCATTTGCAAATATCTTCTGTAGGTTGTCTTTTTGTTGACTGTTTCATTTGCTGTGCAGAAACTTTATTTTGATGTAGTCCCAACAGTTTATTTTTGCTTTTGTTTCCCTTGCCCCAGGAGACACATCTAGAAAAAGTTGCTATGTTTGATACTGGAGAAATTACTACCTGTGTTCTCTTCTAGGGTTTTTATAGTTTCAAGTCTCACATTTAGGTCCTGGATAGAGTTTTCTTCACTTATTTTTCTGCCTATCCACTTTCCATTTACCCTTCAAAAACCGGCTCAATATCATCTTCCTATGTTGTTGACTTGCTTTATTTTCCTTTCCAAGCATAATTTGGTGAGCTCACTTCTGTTACGACACTTAGTACCTTTTATTAGTTTTCTAATTAGGTTTTATCTCTAATCTGTGAGCAAGTTAGGAAAAGCTCAGAAGTCTGATTATCTTGGTTTGAATTCTAGCTTTTTCACTTACTAGGTACATGCCTTTGGGCAAGTAACTTTATTCTATGCTTTAGTTCTATTGTTTATAAAGTAGGTTAGTACTAATACCTTTCTTATATGTTATTGGGAGAACTAAATGTGATAGTCTTCTGATATTCTGAGATACCATTTTTACATGCTAAACAATAAATGTTAAATATTTATTATTGCTGTTTTTTCCACCTTTACTAGTGTCTGCAAAAAGAAGGCCCTTGATGTTTTTTATTTTTAAAGGGAAGTTTATCTATACAGAGTTATAAATTAGTTTATTTCAGTTAACCCTTTATAATTTGTATGTTTATCATAAGAGTCTTTGTTGTCTTAAAACAACTTTAGTTTTTACTGGGAGCTGGATTATTGTTTTGTTTTTAAATATGCTGACATTTTCCAACTTTCTTATGCCAAAGCAAGTAATGAAGGAGCAAGGTAAGCATCTTCTACTCTTTTACACAGAAGCTGGTGTTATCTTTCCAAGTCATGGTTAATGCACTTGGAGTTGTCTGACGGATCTGTTCTCCTGTCTCTGCAGGCCTTGTGTAGAATCACCCGTCATTCTGCTGCTGCCTTTCAGAATGTTATTGAGAAGGTGGGACTGAACTCAGTGATAAACTCCCTGGCCTCAGCCATCTGCAAAGTTCAGCAGTACATGTTGACCTTATTTACTGCAATGTTGTCTTGCGGGATTCATCTTCAGAGGCTAATCCAAGAAAAGGTTTGACTTTGATTTCACCTATTTTAAAATTTGTTGTTGAACCATTACAGTTGCAGGAGAAAACAAGTAATATCATCTCTGTAGAACTTATTTTTCTTCTCAGGGGACCTTTTTCAACTTTGCCAAACCCCTGTACCACAGGCCATTCATCTGAAGATGTTTTAAGAGTCTCTTAGTGATTAAAATAGAAATCCAGTAAATGGCTCTGCCTGCATGTCCCATTTTATTAATGAAAATTTGGAAAATTTGAGTCCTTCCTTTATGCTGATAATTCTTATGCCTCTTTTTCCTCAGCCCCCATCTCTTTCTGCATATGCTTTGTCTTCCCTTTATATCCTCTGCTTATCTGGACTCATTTCTTGCCTCTTTCCTTGTCCAGTATTTGGCTAACACAAATCACCTGGATAACTCCCTTTCTCCTCTTTTTAGCTTACTTTCCTTCTACTCCTTTGATAGTCCCTTATTTTATGTACAGTGGAGTTTTAAAATATTCAGTTCTGATCACAGAACTGCATGGCTGTGAAGAAGTCTCTGTGGTAGCCTTCCCTAGCACATCTTCTCAACATGTCTATCTGCTAAAGAATGATCCAAGAACCAGAAACAATGGGCATCACCTGGGAGAGGGTTGGAACTGCAATCCCTTGGGCCCCACCTTGGGCCTGCTGAATCTGAATGTATATTTTAATGAGATCTCTAGGTGGTTTGTTTGAACTTTATGATTTGAGAAGCCCTGTCCTAGAATATTATTGTTGGGTGAGGTGTTACCAGGTAGAAAATGTGGACCATGTTTGTATATATATATATATGTTTGGAAAACTATGAGTCAAAGTGAAAGAGATAGTTTTAACTGTACAGCCTTTCTCAGTGTTTTATATGCTCATGTGTATTTCGAATCTTCACAAGGGGAATGTAGTGTGTGGCGTTCTTTAAACTTACTGGACCAATTACCCTTTTTTAGAGGGGAGATGCTTGTCAAACTGGAGTTTTGGGAACTTGGTAAACATAATGCTTCTAACAGGTGGAGAATAGAACCACTTACGTACGCTGTTTGCCTTGGTTCTTGTGTGTTAATGGTCCACACATTAAATCCTGGTTTTTATAATTAAAGTTCAAATTTCAGTAATTATGGATAATTACCTGATTTGCATAGTAAACTTGATCTGTCAAAGTCAAGATGGAGAGTAAACCACTTCTTGCCTTTACTCTGATTAGTTTGATTTAGATTCTGTTAGGAAGTGTGAGCCTCAGAGAAACCTACTTTTTTTCCCCAACAGTCTGTCAATCTAATTTCCACTATTAATTTGCCAAGTCATTAAATATTGTTACATTGTATTAGAAAAAGCCCACTTGAGTAGTTTTCTGTATAAATTGTGATAAGAGAGGCTGGGAGTTTTTGCATTTTGGTTTTTTCCCACTCAGAACAGATATGGATTGACTGAGTTTCAAATAAAGTATTTCACAAAGGTAGTAAAATAAAATTCATTGATTAATGTGATTTTGTAATTGCTTTATAATATATATTATTCCATGGACTTTAACAAAAGGAATGACTGAACACTGAAATGTATTGAATAAGTAATCTCTTGATTTCTGAGTAATATTGGTGCTGAAAAAAATTACTGTGGTAGAAAAGATGTAATACGAAATTCACAATCTTCACCATTTTTAAGTTTATAGTTAGTAGTGGTAAGTATATTCACACTGTTGTGGAACAGATCTCTAGAACCTTTTCGTCTTGCAAAACTGAAACTCTGTGCCCACTAAACATTAGGGTGCTGTGTTTTAAGAAGTCTGGGTTTTATTTGAATCTGTTTTAGTAGGCCTCTGACAGGGAGCCAGCAGAGAGAGGAGGGTGATGCTTGTGCCTGCCTTTCTGGGGTAGAAGTCCAGGTTCCTCAGTGGGCTTCTGTTGACATCCCAGGGGTACAGAGAGCCCCTCCTTACTGTTGGGCAGGGGTGCAATTCCACACTCTCCATAGGCCTTCTTTGATGCCCCCCTGGCTGGGAGTGGGGAAATCTTCTCATTTATTGTCTCCCCTGCTACTATGGATGGGACTGTGAGCCTCATTTCTAGTGGAAGGTGCTAAAGGTGCAGATTTCCCACTCGCCTTCTCTGCTGCTATCTTGGGGAGAGAGAAAGGAATCTGGTTACTCCTATTATGGGTGGGGGCCCCGGCTCCCCACATGGTCTGTACTGACACCAGGGTTGGGAGTGAATGGCTGTCATTGGGTGGGTGTTATTGTCAGCTCTCCACTTGCTTCTTTTTGTGGTATTGCCTTTGTGGGGAGAATGTTGGCAATTGAGGGTAGGAGTTTAGGCTCCCCACTTGCCCTGGGCTGATGGGGATGGGGTCATGGTTTTTCTGTGATGTTCAGCTGGAGTAGAGTAGCTCTTGTTTGAAAGTTTTTGATCTTTCTGGGCTGCCCCTTTCTTGGTCCTTTGGCTTGAGAGAGCTGATCTTTCTTATGTTTTGTGCCTATTGGTGTTTCTAGGTTCCTAGATATCCACTCAATCCAGGATATCAGTGGCAAACAAAATCCAGTGCGTTCATTGCCATGTTGATACTCAGATCCTGAGTTTCCTACTGGTTCTGTCTTTTCTCTACCTTTCAGAGTTGTCTTATATCCAACATCGAGGGTTTCTAGTTGTACTTAGTGGGAAAAATAGGAAAAAGTGCACCTCCTCTCTCTTGTCCTTTAGTTTTTAAAATGTTTCTATGATAGGTCAGTAATATGCGGTGGATTCTCATTTAAAATACAAGATTCTATTTGTAATTAATTAAAAAGCATTACCATTTATTGAACGTTTACTATGGGCCAGTTAGTGACTTGCAATCCTGGGGTATTCACAGAGGAAACTTAGTGTGTTGAGTAATTTTGTCAAGTTAATGGAGGATGTCAGTGCTAGAGCTAATGCTAATGCCAGACAAATGAGAACACAGAATGATTTTGCATAGTGTTGATCCTCTGAAGAATGTAAAACAGAGTAATGTGATAGCATGTCTGTAAGAGGCAGTGTTCAGGGAGTCCACGTAATGATATTGCCTGGGTGTGTGTGGAGGGAAGTCAGGGAAGGCTTCTCTGAGGTGGTGTCATTCCATCTGAACCCTGAATGACAAGAAAGAGTTTGCTCTGTGAAGCTCTTGGGAGGAAGAACTTTGTAGTTCAGCTTCCCTGAGGTGTGAGAGATCTTGGGAGGGTCTGGAAAGAAAGAAGACCTGCTGAACCTAGTGAGCAAGGGGTGGGGAAGAGACCATTGGAAGGAGGCTGGGAACAGAGGGAGACCTAGATCATGTAGGGTTGTGATATTGGCCTTCTTCATGGATTTTATTTTTATTTAAAGATTTTATTTATTAGAGAGAGAGATAGATGGATAGAGAACATGAATGGAGTGAGGGATAGAGGGAGAAGCAGACTCCCTGCTCAGCAGAGCTGAGCTGGGGCTCCATCCTGGAACTGTGGGATCATGACCTGAGCCGGAGGTAGATGCTTAACCAACTGAGCCACCCAGGCACCACTGTTTTTATTTTTTTATTTTTATTTTTTTAAGATTTTATTTATTTGACAGAAAAAAACTAACACAAGAATGGACAAGCAGGGGGAGCTGCAGAGGGAGAGGGAGAAGCAGGCTCCCCACTGAGCAGACTGCCCTGGTTGAGCTGGTCCTTGAGCTAGGTGATCTCAGGACTCTAAGATCATGACCTGAGCAAAAGGCAGACACTTAACTGGGGAGCACTCAGGCGCCCCAGTGGTGTGTGTTTTTCATAACAGAAGGCACACACGGATGACTTGGCTCTTTCTTTTCCCATCCAAAGAGTGAGCAGTGGCTTCACGTCCAAGTCTACTCATTCTAAGTTTCCTCACCTCTTTCTCCTGTAGTGGTTTTAGCAGCTGTCAGTGATAATTGCTGAGACATTTTGTTTTGGTATGGGTGAAAATATCATTCTGACTTCATGTCTTAATTGAAATTGCTCTATGGAAAAAAAAAAACAGTTTACCTAAGATTTGCTTAATGACTAGGTTTTGGAATCATGAGTTGGTTTTTCTAGCAGTCTCCAAAGACTAACTTTTTAGGACTGGGACTCGAAGGGATACTTTGTTCCCTTAAGGACTCATGGATTTTAATATTTTGGTATGTTTCCATTGTGGATGATGTTCTTTTTAGTACTGATAGTGTTGCTTCTTTAGCCAGTGGAAGCCTCCCTAAGTGGCCTCCTGGGTCCTTTAGTCAGAAATCCAATAGTCTTTAGTTTCTTTCCTTCTGATGGAACAGGGTTCTGATGGAACCCTTCTCTTGCAGGTTTTCTGCACTGCATCTGGAACCACTCATTCCTCCAAAGAGCCCCGGTTCCTTTAGTGGGAAATAATAGAGACCACAGTGTGATAGGAGTACTCACTGCTACTAGGTTATTGTTTCTAGGCACTCCCAACAGATAGAGCCAGGAAATGACTTTTAAAAATACCTCTGTTGGGGGCGCCTGGGTGGCTCAGTTGGGTTGAGCCTTTGTCTTTGGCTCAGGTCATGATCTTGGGGTCCTGGGATCGAGCCCCACGTTGGGCTCTCTGCTCAGCGGGGAGCCTGCTTCCCTCTCTCTCTGCCTGCCTCCCTGCCTACTTGTGATCTCTCTCTCTGTCAAATAAATAAAAAAATTTAAAAAAAGAAAATAAATAAAAATACCTCTGTTCATGCTGGTATTTCCAATTTCAGTATTTTGGTTAATTTACTTTATATGATATATGACTTATAATTTAATAATAAAATTATTTTATAATATATATTTATATTATTGATATTTTATATTTATATAATAAATACATATTTACATATACAATAAATATGTTTATATATTTATACATACATTTGTTTGTATATAAAATGCATAATATATATCCACTTATATATAAAATATATACTATATATTTATAATTATATATAATTGTTATATTATGTATTCATAATTACACATAAAATTTATATAATCATAAATATATAATATATAATATATGAATGTTTATATAATATGTAATAAATATATATAATTATATTTATAAAATATACAATATATAAACATATAAAATATAAATAAATGTATATATAAATATAAAACATATTTATAATATATAAAATATATAAATAAATATATATAAATATACACATATATTTATAAAAGATATTAAAAAAGATATTCTGGAAACCTAAGACCAACCTGTCTTCTGTGAAGTTGTTAGGAGAGAGACTGGTGCCTGTGGACTACGAAGCTTCTAAGCCAGGCTGACTCCCATACCCACCCAGTGTGGTCCTTTTCTTAGTATGCCCAACTGTGCTCCATAGGCTATGGCCAGAGCAACTTCGGATGCTGCCTGCCCAGCAAGGTCTGGTTCCTGAGCAAACCGGTTGAAAATGTGATCTATGGTCGTCTTTTGCATCAGTATGTCTAGTTGACTCTAAAATGACCCTGGGTGAGTGCTGTATTGTTCTCTTCTTTCTTTAGACACAAGGTGCCATTTTGCACCTTGTGGGGTTTTTTTTTTCCCATGTACTAATATATTTCAGAGATCACTGTATTGTTGTTAATAGATATGTTTTTGTGCATGCCCCCCACCTTTTTAAAAACAGTGCTTCATAGTGGATGCACTACATTTTATTCATCCATTCTGTGTTTGAAAGATATTTGACCATTAGGTCTCTTTTCTTATCAGGCTAAAATATGAAAACTTGAAAAAATTTTAAAAGAAAATGTAAGTGGCTATTTTTATGACCTTGCTGTAGGAAAGTTTTCTTAAAGTGTAGTATCCAGCACGTAAAAAGTAGCCTATGTATAAAAAGGAAAAGAGAAGACAAAATGAACATAGGCAATGAAGACTTACTTCATAGAAGAAGAATCTAGAATGGTCAATAATGTTGGGAGAAGATACTCACACTGATTGTTGGTGAAAATGAAGGTTAAAATGAGTTAGTTTCATACACTTTAGGTTGGCAAATATATAAGTATGACAGAGTTGTTGGTGAAGGTATAGACCAGTGGGAACCTTCCTAGGTAAAGTGGTACGATCACTTTAGACTGTAATTTTATACTCTAGTGAAGTTGAAGATGCACATAGTATAGCAGTATTTCCATTAGGTACATATTAGTACATATCCTTATACAGTTGTATGCAGGAATAGATTTGTCTCACAGCATTTTTGTAGTATCAGAAGATGGCAAACAATGTGTAAAAGTCAGCCAACAAAGGATTGGGAAATTAAATTGTAATATATCCATATGATGGAACAATACATAGCAAGTAAAAATGAGTTAGCTAGACTGAAAATGTATTGATGTGGGTAAATCTCATAAAACTGAGTGAAAAAGGTAAGCTGAAAAGGATATGGACAAAAGAATAACATACACAAAGTTTAAAATATGCAAAAATATTTATCTGTTTTTATGGTTACATAATTCTGTTGTAACCACCAGAGTTCTGAGAGTTACCTTTTGTAATAGAGAGAGGGCAGCAGCGTCAGCTGTGTCTCTGTAATATGTTGTTTCTTTAAAAAAGAATAAAAGGAATTTGTTTTTTTTATCATCTCAATTTTTTTAATTAATTTTTTTTATAAACATATAATGCATTTTTATCCCCAGGGGTACAGGTCTGTGAATCGCCTGGTTTACACATTTCACAGCACTCACAGCTTTCATAGCACATACCCTCCCACTGTCCATAACCCTACCACTGTCTCCAATCCCCCTCCCCCCAGCAACCCTCGGGTTTATTTTTTTTAAATACTAAGATTTGATAAAGTTGAATAGATTTTATTTATTTATTAAAATTTTTTTTCCAAAAAAAAAACAAAAAAAATTTTTTTCCGGTGTTCCAGAATTCATTGTTTATGATTTTTAAAATCACTTTTCTGTACCCTTGAGATGTTTCATAATTTGGATAAAAGGATTCATATTATAGCACTCAAGTTATAATTTACATTTTCTTCACTTTTGAAGTTTCTGATGATCTCTAGGGAACATTCAGTAGTTTTCTCCTCGAGATTGTGTGTGTGGTGATTGTAGCTATGGTGTTAGGCGTGATACTTACTACCACATGGATAATTTTTACCTGTATGCAGTATGGTCTGAAAGGAGAACCATAGTAACATCTCATAGATACTCATTTGTGATTTTTTTTTTTTTTTTGAAGTGCAAGAATTCTTCAAAAATTCTGGTGTTAGGGTACCTCGGTGGTTGGTTGGGTATCTTCCTTCAACTCAGGTCATGATCCCTGGGGTCCTAGGATCAGGCCCCACCTCCCTGCTCAGCAGGAGTGGTCTGCTTCTCCTTCTGTCCCTCCCCCTACTTGTGCATGCTCTCTCCCTCTCTCTCTTAAATAAACTCTTTAAAAAAAAAAAATTCTGGTGTTTACTAATAATATGACTACCAAAGAAATACATAAATCTTTTAGTTTACATTTATTGAATTTTGGTATCATTTGTGAGTCTAAGCTTCCTTTTGTTCTTTAGAAATGTACTTGAAGGTAGAAACACTGTAATATGTATTTTTAAAAAAATTTTTATTTAAATTCAATTTAGTGAACATATACTGTATTATTAGTTTTAGAGATAGAATTTAGTGATTCATCAGTTGCATATAACACCCAGTGCTCATTATGTCAGGTGCCTTCCTTAATGTCCATCACCCAGTTACCCCATCCCCCACCCACCTCTCCTCCAGCAACCCTCGGTTTCCTAGAGTTCAGTGTCTCTTATGGTTTGCCTCCCTCTCTGTTTTCATCTTATTTTATTTTTCCCCCTTCCCCTATGTTCATGTGTTTTGTTTAAGTTCCACACATGAGTGAAGTAATAAGATACTTGTCTTACTCTGACTGACTTATTTTGGTTAGCATAATACCTTCTAGTTCCATCCATGTCATTGCAAATGGCAAGATTTCATTCTTTTTGATGGCCAAGTAATATTCCATTGTGTGTATATACAACATCTTCTTTATCTGTTCATCTGTCAATGGACATCTGGGCTCTTTCCATAGTTTGGCTATTGTGGACATTGCTGCTGTAAACATTGGGGTGCAGGTACCCCTTGAAATCACTGTGTATCCTTTATATAAATATCTGGTAGAGTAATTGCTGGGTTGTAGGTGGTTCTATTAACTTTCTGAGGAACCTCCATAGTGTTTTTCACAGTGGCTATACCAGTTTGCATTCCTACCAACAGTGTAAGAGGGTTCTCCTTTCTCTGTATCCTCCCACCATCTGTTAGTTTAGGTCCTCAGTTAATCTTAGGCATTCTGACTATGTGAGAATGGTATCTCATTGTGGTTTTGATTTGTGTTTCCCTGATGATGAGTGGTTTGAACATTTTTTCATGTATCTGTTAGCCATTTGTATGTTATCTTAGGAGAAATGTCTTTTCATGTCTTCTGGCCCATTTCTTGACTGGATTTCCACGCCCCCCCCCCATTTGTTCTTAAAGCTTTATAGACAGTCTCAACAATATATAGGGTTTTAGGGACCTTACTATCTCATTGAAAATAGTATGGATTCCTAAACCAAAGAACTTTGAACATTACCACCTCTGTTTAATGGAAATATTCTGGCAGCTTGGTAATGTCGTACTTTATGATAGATGAGATGGAATGTGATGTAGGGATGAGACCCCATGTCACCACAAAAATAACAAGAAGTTATCCTTGCCCAATGTATGAGATACAGTGAGACGGAACGTGTTTTAGGCTCACTCAAGGGAGCCGGGGAGTGAGTGTCTTCTGTGACAGGCTGTGTTATTAGTTGCATCACTTGTTTTGGATATAATAACAAGTATTCTTATCCTTTTTTTATTCTGTCTTAAACATCACAAAATTAGTCATCTTCTTTCAATTTGCAGGCCTTCATGGTTGACTTTAGGCATACTGGTTTAGTTAAGGGGAGAATTTGAAGTTAATTAAAAAAATGTTTCTTTAAAGAAGTTTAGCTTCCAGAAATATTTGCCATCTAAAAGCCTACCGATATCCCTCTGCTTTGTGATTCAGGAAGTATCATTCTATTAAATTCACATATGAAAAAAATGTACATAAGAATTATGCAACTTTCAGTGACAACATTGCATTCTGTAGCATTAGGAAAATTATGATTGGAAAGAGTACTCTGAGGGAAGAGGTGTATTTCTTATGTGGAATATTTGAGTTATTTAACACTGGTACTTGTGGTATGCTGATGAGATTGGGAGGTTGGCCACAGCTCTTGTGTATGCCTTCTTGTTTCTTTGTTTTGGTCTTTTGGGCTGTGGTCCATGTTTTGGACTGAAGGTTTAGGAAGGCCTGGTGCTTTTATTTAGTGGTGTAAAAAGATCTGATTGCTGGTCATTTTGTGCTTATTCAGAGTGCTGCCAGCCTGGTGCGAAGAGTGGATTTTGAATAGGATACATATATACACTTGAAATAGTTACTTAAAAATATTTATATGCTTGTTAGTTTGTCCAAATATTCCATATGTGAGATTGTGGCTTTGTAACTGATTTGAGATTATAATAACTTACTGATGGGATTATTCAGATGATAGAATCAACGTCATAGCCCCTTGCCTATGAATTCTGTTGAAACTGAGACAAACTCAAAGGTAAACGTTATATAATAGAGTGTTCCTGTTGGGGTAGATTGGGAGAGGAAGAATGCTGTTGTTACACAGAATTTTTTCACCTCCTCATATCTCCTTATAAAGGTATCAAGTTATTCCACCAATGCCAGGATAGAAGTGAGTGCAGTAAAATTGTGAATGGCAGTGTGTGGTCTGCAGCTATTTGGGAGGTTGGGGAGGGAAGGAGAAGGTGTCTTCTGTTAGTCCCAGCAACTGGGGAATCTAAGAATTTCCGGCTACTCACTCTGTAGCAGAAAATTCCCCACTCGAAGTGGAAAACCTGGCCTGTTCTTAGATTAGTCATTGAGAGTTGGGGAGACTTCATAAGTTCTAGTGCATGGCTGAGTACAGAAAGACTGGGGAGACTAGTGTGGGCCAGAGTAACATAAGCCCTTCCAGGTTTTCATAAATACCCAAGAAAAACTCTCCTAGGAAGCCACTCCATGCTGGACAAACTAAAACTAGAATGCACATTAAGTATGGCAGGAATCCTGAAAGAAAAGATGTAGAGGATATTGGATAAGGCAGCTCCTACAATGTGCTGTTGGAGTTCACTTCCAAGAGGCCATATGTGTGAACATTTCAGAGTAACAACAGAGGAAAGAGCCCTCAAATCACAAAAATAACTTATCTTGGCCTATCCTCACTGTACACAGTAGAATCTTCTCAAAATTACAAGAAATCCATTTTGTTCAGACACCAACAAAGCAAAAAAAGTTGTGGTCAAAAATCCATGTAAAGATAGTGTAAAAGAATGTAGGAAGGTAAGAATAAGTGGTTCTGAATAACATCCCCCTGGACAGTGGAAGATTATTAATAAAAACATGGACACAAAGCATATGAAATCTTTGAAACCTAGTATTCAAAAAAACAAAAATGAATTATGAAATTTGGAATGGAAGCTATGGAAGAGCTGCACAAGTCAAAGAAGAGAGGGGGAATAGAAGTGGGCTGTAGGAAGGTACAAAAAGGTGACGTTATCTTAGGAAAGATTCCAAAATAAGGGGAAAAGCAGTAATGAAGATAATTGAAGATAGTTTATAAAGGAACACAAAGGGAAATAGACACTAACATTATTGTCTTATAAGGATAATAAGAATAGAAAGGAGAAAAGTGAAAAAAATCAAGCAAATTAAGGGAGAGATGAAAAGCATCCCAGGACTGTCTTAGATATAGAGGAGATAAAATAATCCAACATACAGAGAAGAAAACTAAGTCACTGAAACAGAACAAGTACTAAAAACTACAATCCAGACAATATTTTCCTGAACAAAGAGTTCTTGAATGTACAAATCAAAAGGACATACAGTGTATCTAGGAAAATCATTCTACAATAGCAAAAGACGACATTTTAAAGAAAAGCCCTTTGAGCATCTAGGCAAAAGGACCTTGAATTTTAGCAAGTCAGTTACAAGGAAATGATAATTACACTGGCATTGGACATTTCCATAGTGACCTGTGATGCCACAGTTCAGCTCCATTTACTCCTAAGGTGTTTAAGATTTTTAAGAAAAGACATTAGCCAAAGATTATTTATATTCAATTACATTGGGTCTTTGTGATAAAAACCACAGGTAGATGTGTGAACATGGAAGAGATCAGTTCCTGTGAGCTCTTCCTGAGGCTTCCATCAGAGAATGAACTGCAGACAACCAAACAATGTTTGAATAAGCTAAGGCTAAGTAATGAGAATCAGGTTGATAGACTACGTCATTCTAAACCTGCAGTGACTGTCTCCTTCCCTCCCCCACTCCTTCTTTTCCTTCCCTCCTTCCCTTCATCCATCCATATACATACATAGATGTAAATACACGCCTATGTGTGTATATAAGTACATATAACAAAAAGGGGTTAAGTATATGAAATTTAACCTAGTCCACTGCTTTGTAAATAAATCATTGGTGTGGCTTAAAAAACTTAACATAAAAATTCTGTCTGGTTGTTGATGTTAGAAAATTGAAAGCATATAAAACTCCTGGAACTCTATTGTATTTCCATTAATTGAGCTTTGAAAACTCACATCAACTTGTTTAAGTTACACAGATTCAAACATCTGCCTTGATTATGTTTTTCCTAAGGTAAGTGACCTCGAAAGTACTTTGTAGCTGGATAATCAGTAATGCATCCTCTGGACTTTATATGCATTGGAGGCTAAAGATTTACACATTAATTTTTAAAGTCATATCATATTGCACAGGTGAGTTTGTTCATGCTCACTGGTAAGAACGGCTTCCTTTTGAGTGTTATTGACTAGAAATACTGCCTTCCAAAAATTTTTTCCCTTAATTATTAATCTTGACAATAGTTGCTGCCCATTTTTATTTTAGCAGTCTAGGTTGACTGAAGTTTTTGCTTCAGATTTTGTGTTTTGCCCAAGTAGCACAATAGCAATTAATAATAAACCAGAAGCTATAGACCACTGTTATTTGGAAGTACCAGGAAAGATCAATGAGAAATCTTGTGCATGTAAAATTTAGAAAAATTTGAATGCTAAGCCTACTCAGGTTTTTTTTTTTCTCTTTCAAAGTCACTAGGCATAATGACTCTAATTAAGCATTTAGAAGATAATAATTTATGCATAGTCATCAGACTATGAGTTTGTATTGTGGTATTTTTAGTCTATCTACAATAATAAATGTGTTTTGTGAGACATTTTAGTTAGATACTTGGCTAAACTTTAAGGAAAGTGTAGCCCAAAACCAATTTCAGATTTATTCAGTACTTTTTAAAAAAAAATTTCCATTGCTATTAAACAGGAAAAAATTGTGTCCGTGATTTCTTGTTTTCCTGGAGGCGATTATCTGTTGATGGCCAGGCTGTACTCATTGATTTTTACCTGTGACAGTTGATTGAAGCAGTTCAGTTTTTCCTCTTGAGATTTGCAGGAGATAATGTTGAATTTCTCTACCTCATCATTATTTTTATTTATCTAATAGTTTTGTCTTTATGGGAAGTAGTAGAGGGATGTTTTATCCTTTTGCTGAATTTTGATGAAGGTTTCATTTTGTTTGCTCTGGAAGCTTCACATATTTCAACCAATTCCTTGTGTTCTGAATATTTCATCATCTCTTCGTTAGGTAGATCTGTCTACTGTGAAATTACTGCCGAGTACCATCTGATTGTTGGACATGAACTTACTATGCTGTGGTTTGGTTATGGACCTACACAGCTTCTGCTTTTTCTTCCCCACATGTAATATTTAGGCATGTTGAGCTGAATGGCAAGATGAATTCAAATCAAAGCTGAATACATAGTGGACTGCAAACTCAAGTAACCTGAGGTCATTTTTGGTTCTCTAAAGGTAGTTTTGATTATTCATCCTGGGCACTGAGTCTTTGGCTATAGGCTATGGTCTTCCCTCCTCAAGTGTTATAAGACTAACACTGTTCAAGAGGTGTGGTGCATGTAGTTTAGGATTAATTTGGAGTCCTGGGCAATTAGTTGTAGGGAATCAAACTGTTCATTTTATCAGTTATGAC
Organism: Taxidea taxus jeffersonii; assembly: GCA_003697995.1. Taxonomy (NCBI): domain Eukaryota; kingdom Metazoa; phylum Chordata; class Mammalia; order Carnivora; family Mustelidae; genus Taxidea; species Taxidea taxus. Next base: position 28,884 of record ML093206.1, read on the forward strand.
TAAGTGAGAATTTATTTAGGGCATAAGATGTTTTTAGGCCTTGATCCAAAATTGTTATCTGTAATATACTGCATATTCTCGAGGGACTCAGAGTTACTGTGTCACTAACAAATCTCATATATAATTTTTTTTATTTTAAGTATTATAGTTTTTCTACTTTTTTCCCAATCAAAATTATAAATTATTTTAGTTTTGCAAGATTGTTAATAATGGCTGCATCCACTACATCAAGAAGAAATACAGTAGACCTCATCACTTACTTGGGGATGTTTCTATGTTTTAAAATTATGGCTGCTATTGTACAAAATTTTTTTTTGTGCCTGGAAAGTTCTCGTCTTCCATTATATACTTAAGCTGTATTTCACTCATCTTTACTCTGTAACAAACTACTTCAAAATGTAGTGGCTTACACAAGGGCAGTAATTCATTTTGCTCACAAATCTGTAATTCTGGCGAGGCTGTGTGAGCTGGAAAGATTGAGTGGGTTTGAAGAATAAATTTTCCAGATGGTTGATTCACATGAGCAGCAAGTTGCTGCTAGCCATTCAGTGGGCACCCAGCCGGGGTGGTGGGCTGGGAGCCTCATTTGCTTTCTATGTGGGCCTCTGAAGGTTGCCTGGGCTTCCTCACAGCATAGTGGCTGGGTTCCACTAGTGGTCTGAGAGGGGTGACAGGGTGGCACAGTCTTTTGAGCATCTGATGCTTGGTTTTGGCTTGGGTCATGATCTTGAGGTCATGATCTTGGGGTCATGGGATCAAGCTGCATGTTGGACTTCATGCTGCATCCACATGGAGTCTGCTTGAGTTTCTTCTCTCTTCCTCTAAACACCCCCCCACCCCCCGCCCCCCTCTCTCACTCTTTCTGAAATAAATAAATAGATCTTAAAAAAAAAAAAAAAAAGTATATCCTGAGAGAAGCAGGCAGAGGCCACATGGCCTTTTCTGACCTGGCTTTTGGAAGCAATGCAGTGCCCTCCACCCCCAAGCATGTTGTTAGTGTTTGCTATGAAAGAAGACAATGAAACAGGAAGTGGGGTAGATACAGTCCTTGCTATAGTTATGATTTATTTAACAAATCCCCAATTTTGGGATATTCAGATTATTGCTTGTTTTTGTTTGTCATGTAAACAACGTGACCACAAATATAATTGTACTTAAAGCTCATTTTCATCACTTTGTTAGGAGAAATTTTAACAGCTGTGTCAGAAGAAAATAACATTATTAAGGCCTTTGAAAAATAACTCACTTTCCTCCCAGCTGAAGGAAAGGTTGAACACTTATTTTCATATGGGATATATTTAAGATTTACCCATTTACCCATGACCATGCCAACACTGGCTGCCATCCATTTTCATCTTTACTGGTCTGCTTTGCAATGAAATGGAATCTTATTCTTCTGAAATTTGCATTTCTTTGCCTACTAGTGAGAGTAGATGATTCATTTCCTTGTTTGGCAGTTTAGAGTCCTTTTATCAGTTGTTTGCTAGTTCATATGTTTTTTAACTGGAGTGTTCATAAATTTTTTATTGGTAAAAGTGATTTATACATATTTCAAATACTTTTTCCAAGATTATGTATTTATTTTGACAGAAGTATAGTAGCATAAGGCTGTTCCCCCACTCCTTATTTAAATTTAAAATTTTAACGACATGTTTGGAGTCTTTCTAATGTAAGTAGAAAAGTAACACTCTCAATAAATGAATAGACTGTTTTTTATCTTTATTTGCTAAAGTCTTAAATTTACCTCTGTTTTCCTCTATTGTTTTATTTATGTTTCTCATGCACATTTCAGAACTTTAGTTCTTGCAGCCCTTTATGATGTGTTTAGGTAATTGTATTGAAAATACATTATTTAGTATTTTTAGTTATTTTAGGATTTTTAAGTTGGACAAAAAGCCTTTAGCCATTATATCAAGCCTATGAAAATGTCAGTGTAATCATCTCCATTTTACTTTAAAGTTGAGGAAATGGAATCCTAGAGAGTTTATTTTGTCAAGGAATGTGGTGTTCGTACTCCGGTTTGCTTGGCTCCCTATTCCAAGTTCTTTCTCTGTCCGTATATTATGCTGCCACTGCATTGTTCAGGAGTTCTCTTACCACTCACTCAAAAGCTATGGTTTTCTTTGTCGAGTCATGCATTTCTCTCAAGTTTTTTCTTAAATGGTTTGTATTTTTGTTGTTCTTTATCAAAGAGATTCACCTTTTAATGGCCTAGTAGAATGAAAACTGTGGAGCTTTCAGTTCTATCTAGCCACTTTCCTAGGCACTTGGAAAAGAAAAAGCATCAATTATATTTTTGGCATAATGCTTTTGGGCTTGAATGCATAAATGCTAAATCTATGAGTACTTAAAAGATTTAAATGTTTAAAATGTAAGAAGATGCATTTTAATATACATAAAAATCTGTGGCAAGAGTATTTGTAACAGTGTATTTAAGTTAATACACACTTTATTTTCTTGATTTCTTATTCATACTAAAGTCTTACGCTGTATTCTTTGTCAGGGAGCTGTATCTGTTTAAATACAGATTTCCTTTGTTCATTGCCATGAATTCTTTTTAGTTCCTTATAAGTTGGAATAAGGGATATGTTATCTTGTTCATAAAACCTTGGATGGCTTTAAAATAATACCAAACTGTTTAGAGAGTTTCTCCTTCTAAATTGACTGTCATTGGTGTTCATTATATTTGCTCTAAACTCAGAGTTAGAATTTAGATAAAATGAAAAGATGGATAATAACAAGTGTTGGGAAAGATGTGGAAATGCAACCTTCATATATTAGTGGAGAATAAATTAGTACAACCACTTGAAAAATCATTTGACAACCTTGATTAAAGCTTAAGAGATGCCTACTTCTTGACTTAGTAGTTCTGCTCTCAAGTATATTTCCAAGAGAAGTGGATACATGTGTTATTTGTTCTCAGAAAGACACAAATGAGAATGTCCATAGCAGCTTTACTCAAAATAGTCCCAAACTCCAAACAACACAAATGTTCAGGAGTAGAATGGATTCTTATATTTTTCTGTGTTCACATAGTAAGAACATTATACAGCAGTAAAACATGGACTGCTTCTGCGTGGAACAGATTTCACACCATTATATTGAAGCCAGGCAGTGGAAATTTTTAAATTTCTTCTTCTTTTTTTTTTAATATCTTTCCTGTCTCCCCTTTGTCCTGATTAATCTAGTGCTTTATCTACTTTGTTATTTTTCAAAAAAACAGCATTTGACTTATTTATCATTTACCTTTTTTCCCTGTTATTATCTTCTGCTTTAATCTTTTTCTTTGATTTTCTTAATTTTTATGGTTTTTTTTTTCAGTTTTTTGTGTTGGGAATTTAGTTCTCATATTTTTGTTCTTTTGTTTTCATTTACAAATATATTTACAGGTTATATTTTCTTCTCACTGCTGTTCTAAATATATCCCATAGGTTCTGATACATAATGTTCTTACTATTTTTAAGTTTTTCAATTTTGGTTTGTATAGGGCTTTTAAAAATAGTGTTTAAAAAATTTCCGGTGTCAGAATGGCCCAAATCAACAAGACAGTAAACAACAAGTGTTGGAGAGGATGTGGAGAAAGGGGAACCCTTGTACACTGTTGGTGGGAATGCAAGTTGGTGCAGCCACTTTGGAAAACAGTGTGGAGATTCCTTAAGAAATGAAAAATAGAGATACCCTATGACCCTGCAATTGCACTACTGGGTATTTACCCCAAAGATACAGATGTAGTGGAAAGAAGGGCCATCTGTACCCCAATGTTCATAGCAGCAATGGCCACAGTCGCCAAACTGTGGAAAGAGCCAAGATGCCCTTCAACAGATGAAAGGATAAAGAAGATATGATCCATAAATACAATGGAATATTATACCTCCATCGGGAAGAATGAATACCCAACTTTTGTATCAATATGGACGGGACTGGAGGAGATTATGCTGAGTGAAATAAGTCAAGCAGAGTCAGTTATCCTATGGTTTCACTTACTTATGGAGCATAAGGAATAACACAGAGGACATGGGGAGATGAAGAGAAGTGAGTTGAGGGAAATCAGAGGGGGAGACAAAGAGAGACTGAGGACTCTGAGAAACAAACTGAGGGTTTTGGAGGGGACGGGCATGGGGGGGTTGGGTGAGCCTGGTGGTGGGTATTAAGGAGGACACGTACTGCATGGAGGACTGGGTGTGGTGCATAAACAACGAATTTTGGAACACTGGGAAAAAAATTTAAAAATAATTTCCAGGTATTAGGATCTTTTGGATTATTGGCGCTTATTGCATCAAGCTAATAAAAATTCTTTCTTCTCAAACTATTTCAAAAAATGGAAGAGGAAGGAAACTTTCAAATTCACTCTGAGTTTCAATGTTGCCCTTATAACAAAACCAGATAAAGACATTACAAAAAAAGAGAATTACAGGCCGATATATCTGATGAACACAGATGTAAAAATCTCAACAAAAATTTAGCAAACTGAATCTAGCAATACATTAAAAAAAATTCACTACAACCAAGTGGGATTTATTCCCAGAATGCAAGGATGGTTCATTACTCACAAATCAATCAATACGATACATCACATCAACAAGAGAAGTGATAAAACCATATGATAATCTCAATAGGCACAAAAAAAGCATTTGACAGAGTACAACATTCATGATTAAACACCCTCAATAAAGTAGGTTTAGAGGGAACATAGCTCAACATATATAGGTCATATATGTATAACATATATATAGGTCATATATATGACCTGTATATGTTGAGCTATGTTCCCTCTAAACCTACTTTATTGAGGGTGTTTAATCATGAATGTTGTATATATACATATATATAACCTTATGTTGAGCTATATTCCCTCTAAACCTACTTTATATACATATATAAACCTATATGTATATATATGTGTATACATATATAAACATATATAAACATATATATACATATATGTATATATATATAAATAAAACCCACAGCTAACATCATACTCAGTGGTGAGAAGCCAAGAGATTTTCCTGTAAGTTCAGGGTCAAGACAGGGATATCACTCTCGCCACTTACATTCAACATAGTACTGAAAATCTAAGTCACAGCAGTCAGACAAGAAAAATAAAAAGCAACCAAATTGGTAAGGAAGAAGTAAAACTTTCACTCTTTTCAGATGACATGATACTAAATATAGAAAAACCTAAAGATTCTACTTAAAAACTGCTAGAACTGTGTGGTGCATAAACAATTCTGTTACACTGAAAATAAAAATAAAAATGTTAGAACTGATAAATGGATTCGGTAAGGTCACTGGCTACAAAACCAATGCACAGAAATCCATTGCATTCCTATGCACTAATAATGAAGTAGCACTAAAATTAGTATTAAGAAAAATCCCATTTTCAGGTGTACCCAAGATAATAAAATCCCTAGGAATAAAATGAGGAGGTAAAAGACTAGTACTCCAAACTATAAAACACAAAGAAATGGAAAGACATTCCATGCTCATGGATTAGAAGAATTAATTTTTTAAAAAAATTGCCCATACTACACCCAAAGCAACCCACAGATTTATTGCAATGCTATCAAAATACCAACATTTTTCACAGAACTAGAGCAAATAATCCTAAAATTTATATGGAATCACAGGTGACCCCAAAAAGCCCAAAGCAGACTTGAAAAAAGAAGAGCAAAGCTGGAGTTACCACAATTTCAGATTTCAAGATATACTACAAAGCTGTAGTAATCAAAACAGTACCATTTTGACACAAAAATAGATACACAGATCAATGGGACAGAATTGGGAGCCCAGAAATAAACCTGTGCTTTTATGGTCAATTAATCTATGACAATGGAGGCAAGAACATACAATGGGGAAAAGACCATCTCTTCAACAAATGGTGCTGGGAAAACTGGAGCACTTTCTTACATTATATACAAAAATAAACTCAAAATAGATTAAGGACCTAACTGTGAGACTTTAAAACCATAAGATTCCTAAAAGAAAACTTAGTAATTTCTGTGACATCAGCTGTAGAAACTTTTTTTTTTTTTTAAATTTAAGATATGTCTCCTCAGGCAAGGGAAACAAAGGAAAAATAAATTACTGGGACTACACAAAATCAAAAGCTTTTTCCCAGCAAGAGATACCATCAACAAAACAGAAAGGCAGTCTACTGAAAGATATTTGCAAATGATATAGTCAATAAGGGGTTAATATCTAAAATACATAAAGAACTTATGTAACTCAATGCCCAAGAAACCCAAATCTAACTAAAAATGGGCAGAGGACCTGAAAATCCATTTTTCTGAAGAAGTTGTAGTGCAGATGGCTAACAGACCCATGAAAAGATGGCTCAACATCACTAACCATCAGGGAAATGCAAATCAAAACTCAGTGAGATATTGCCATACTCCTACCAGAATGACTGGAATCAAAAGACAAGAGATATCAAATGTTGGTGGGGATGTGAAGAAAAAGGAATCCTTGTGCACTGTTGATGGGAATGCAAACTGGAGCAGCCACTGTGGAAAACAGTATAGAGATTCCTCAAAAAATTAAAAATAGAATTGCCGTACGATTTCATAATTTCACAAATTATGTTTCTACCCAACAAAATTGAAAACACTAATTCAAAAAGATAATGCATCTTTGTTTATTGCAGCATTATTTACTACAGCCAAGATATGGAAGCAACCCAAGCATCCATTGATAGATGAATGGATAAAAATGATGCCACACACTCACAGAAATATTACTCAGCCACAAAAAGGAATGAGATCTTGCCATTTGCAACAACATGGGTGGACTTCAGTGGGTATAATGATAACTGAAATAAGTCAGAGAAAGACAAATACCATCTGATTTCATTAATATGTGGAATTCGAGAAACAAAGGAGCAACAAAAAAGACAAAGACTTAAAGAGGGAAAACAAAACGGTGGCTGTCAGAGGGAGGTGGGTGAGGGGAGAGATGAAATCTAAAAAATGTATTTTTTATGTTACGGATTACATTAAGGTTTTCTTTGTGACCTTTTATATGGTCAGTTTAAAGGAACATTTTATGTTGAAGAAAAAAAGCTACATTTTTCCGTTATCTAAGTGTAAAGTTGGATATATACCTATAACATCTGTTTATGTCATTTAGTATTTTATTTTTTTAAAATATTTTTATTTATTTGAGAGAGAGACAGTGAGAGTATGAGTGAGGAGAAGGTCAGAGAGAGAAGCAGACTCCCCATGGAGCTGGGAGCCCGATGTGGGACTCGATCCCGGGACTCCAGGATCATGACTTGAGCTGAAGGCAGTCGCTTAACCAACTGAGCCACCCAGGCGCCCACATTTAGTATTTTATATTCTCACTTATTTTTGTTCTCTTGACAGCCTTGGGCTGAGAGTGGTGTGATAAAGTCTGTTGCTTCTTGCATCTTTAGTTTCCACTTTATAAAAGTGGTTACTGTACTATTTAAATAGCCCTAGCATTTATTACTGTATTCATTACTGGTGGATGTTTGTTTTGAATGGTGGGCTGTAGCATTAAAAAGCTTAACACTTTTTAATCTTGTTTACTTCTTTTTGGCTTCAGTTCTGCCTTGTGTGTGAGGAAAAGTAATTATATAACTCTTTGTATATTAGTAACACAAACACAGTTCCTGCTCTCTATTCTTGTTTATCTGATCTCTCTCTCTCTCTCTCAATCATTTTTATCACTTCTAACATTTATATAGAGTGCAATTTAATTTTTGGACTACAGTTCTGTTAGGATTAACACATGCGTAGACCCTGTCACTACAACCACAAGAAGGACACAGAACAGTAGCAGCATCCCAAAGAATAACATTGTGCTGCTCCCTTTGTAGGAGACCACCTCCCACCCCATTCCCTGGCAATTCCTGATGCATTATCTGCCCCAAAGTTTTACCTTTTCTAAAATGTTATGTAAATAAAACTATATTTGTACGTAATCTTTGAGACTTTTTTTTAAACTTAATGTAGTTGAGATTCATCCATGTTGCGAGTATCAATAGTTCATTTCCTTTTATTGCCGAGTCCTGTTCCATTACATAGATATACCACTGTTTATATACCCATGTACCCATTCAAGTACATAAGGGCTGTTTCCATTTCCTGACTTATGAAAAATGTTGCTGTCAACTTTTCTGTGTAGGTTTTTCTGTGGACATACATTTTTATTTCACTAGAGTAAATACTTACAGGTTGCAGTGGCTGCATCTAATATATGGTAGATGTGTGTTCAATAATTTTTTTTTATGAAACTGCCAAGCTATTTTCTAGAGTAACGATGCCATTTTGCAGTTCTACCAGCAATATTCATAGAATTCTAGTTGTTCCACATACTAGTCATTTTTCAGTTGGTCATTCTAATAATTGCATAGTGTCTTACTGTGATCTCAATTTATGTTGTTTTAATGGTGGTGATATTGGGCATCCTCTTGTGTTTATGTGAATATTTGCCTATGTTCTTTGGTGAAATGTCTGTTTAAATATCTTGCTCATTAAAAATGTTTTTTCTTGGGACGCCTGGGTGGCTCAGTTGGTTAAGCAGCTGCCTTCGGCTCAGGTCATGATCCCAGCGTCCTGGGATCGAGTCCCACATCGGGCTCCTTGCTCGGCAGGGAGCCTGCTTCTCCCTCTGCCTCTGCCTGCCACTCTGCCTGTGCTCGCTCTCTCTCTCTAATAAATTAAAAAAAATTTTTAAAAATGTTTTTTCTTAATACTGAGTTTTGAGAGTTCTTTGTATATTCTGGAAACAAATATTTTATGCTAGTATCTGGCTTGTCTTTTCTTATTTGTCTTCCACAGAGGATAATTTTAATATTCATGAGGCTTAGTTCATCAGTTATTTCTTTTATGGATTGCGCTTTTGGTGTTATATCTAAAAACTTTCTAACCTAAGGTCATGAAGATTTTCTATTCTGTTTTCTTGTAAGGACTTTATAGGTTTACATTTTTTATTCAGTTTTATGATTCATTTTGCATGGTTTCAATTTTTGCATATGGTACACAGTATGGAATGAAATATATCTGTCTACGGCCATACCACCCTGAACGCGCCCGATCTCGTCTGAAATATATCTTTTTTTTGTTTTGTTTTGCATGTGGATATCCATAATAAGCACTACTTATTGAAAAGACTGTCCTTTATCCTAAGTTCCCTTTGCAACTTTGTCCTAAACTAATTGACTCCATTTCTGAACTCTGTTTCCTTGGTCTTTGTATCTGTCATTTTATCAATACCACATTGGGGTTTTTCTTGTGGCTTAAAATAATTGTGTGATTCGGGATGCCTGGGTGGATCAATGGGTTAAGCCTCTGCCTTCAGCTCAGGTAATGATCTCAGAGTCCCGGGATAGAGCTCCACATGGCTCTGTGCTCTGCAGGGTGTCTGCTTCCCCACCCCCTGCACCACTCCCCCCCTCCTGACTCTCCCTACTTGTGATCTCTGTCAAATAAATAAAATCTTAAAACAATAAAAATAATTGTGTGATTCTATTGTCTTTTCTCCCCAAATTGTTTTGCTCATGGTTTCCTTTGCCTTTCTTTTTTTTTTTTTTTTTTAAAGATTCTATTTTATTTATTTGACAGAGATCACAAGTAGGCAGAGAGAGAGAGAGAGAGGAGGAAGCAGGCTCCCCTCTGAGCAGAGAGCCTGATGTGGGGCTCCATCCCAGGACTCCGGGATCGTGACCTGAGCCGAAGGCAGAGGCCCCAACCCACTGAGCCACTCAGGCACCCCTCCTTTGCCTTTCTATATACATTTTATGATTAACTTGTTTATATCTACAAAAAAATCCTGCTGGGATTTTTATTTTTATTATAATTGCATTAAATCTGTAAGTCAGTTTGGGGGAAAATTGGCATATTAACTAAGTTTTTTTTTTAAGATTTTATTTATTTATTTGACAGAGATCACAGGTAGGCAGAGAGAGGAAGGCTCCCTGCTGAGCAGAAAGCCCAATGCAGGGCTCCATCCCAGGACCCTGGGATCACGACCTGAGCCGAAGGCAGAGGCTTTAACCCACTGAGCCACCCAGGCGCCTCTACCTTGAGTTTTTTAATAGATGAACATGAGATTTCTCTTTATTTATGTCTTTAAAATTTTTTCTTTCATAATTGTTGTATAGTTTTCAGTTTACCAATTCTCTACAAATTTTGTTGTGTTTATACCTGTATTTCTGTTGTTGTTATACTTAGGGTTATTAAAAAATGATACTTTAAAAATTTTGCTTTCTAATCATTCTTTACTGGTGTATAGAAATACACCAGATCTTGCTAAACTTATTTATAAGGTGTAGAAACTTTTTGTAGATTCCTTGGGGTTTTCTACATAGATAATCATAACCTCTGATAATATTGCTTCCATTATAGTGTGAATGACTTTTATTTATTTTTCTTTCCTTATCACACTGGCAATGACTTTTAGTAAAATATGGAATTATGAGTGATGGGGTTGGACATACTTGTTTAATTCCCAGTCTCAGTGGGGAAGCATCAAGTGTTAACCCTCGAAGTATGATGTTAGCTATAATTTTTCTCTAATACTCTTTCACAGATTGAGGAAGTTCCCTTCTATTCCTTGTTTGGTGGGTTTTTATGAATGGATGTTGAATTTTGTCAAATGCTTTTTCATTATCTATTGATTTGATCATGTGGTTCTTTTTAAAAAAAATTACCATATAATGTATTATTAGCCCCAGGGGTACAGGTCTGTGAATCGCCAGGTTTACACACTTTACAGCACTCACCATAGTGATCATGTGGTTCTTATTTAATCTGAATTACATTGATTGATACTTAAATATTGAACCAGTCTTGGATTTCTGAGATAAACTCTACTTGATTGTGATCTTTTTATTTATACTTTTTATGTATTGTTGGATTCAACTTGCATAAATTTGTTGAGGATTTTTGCATCTCTATTCCTAAGGTATGTTGTCTCTTTTTTTTTTTCTTGTACCATTAACTATCTTGGATCTTTCTCATGCCTATAAGTGCTTGTGTAAGTATGTGTGTGCATAAATACATATATATATATCTGATATATTTATCTCTTGTGGCCTCTCCTAGATATTTTCATTCTCTTTTGTTTATTTTTTAAATCTTAGATTTGTCTGGAATTTACTTTCAGGTATGACACTATCACAAACATGCACTCAGTCTATAAATTTTGGTTAGCTCAACATTCAGCAGACTTCTATAACATTACTCTTTGCTTTTAGATTGCATTTCAATGCATCAGGTATTCTGTCCAATTTTTTCCTCCTTAAAGAGATCTCTCCTGGAGTCTTCTGACCAAATCCAATATGGTTAGGCTGCCCTCTGTGCCTGGTTATAGCTGTCACTTGCAATCATCTTGGGATTCCCTTTATCTCTTTCACTATTCTCTATATTCTTGGTTAATTTCCCCAGGGTGAGTGTTGAGGGGTATGTAGAGGAGTGGTGGTATGATAAGTGATTTTGGAAAGATAATAAAATGCCAGATCATTGTATGCTGTGATAAGGGTTCATCTCAGGAGTTGCAGCAACTATGGAGAATATTTTATAGGTGAATAACATAATCATATTTGCTGTTGGAGAAGATCACTGTGGCTATGACTTGTGAAATAGTTGGAGGAAAGCAAAGTTACAGTAATTCAGGAAAAATATAATGGTGCATTGAAATATAAGGCAGTGTTAGTGGGGGGTATCCCTCTCACAGTAACTGGGGATCAATTGGACATGAGAGGAAGGAGGAGAAAGGAAGATGCTCAGGTGTTTAAGTTTGGTCTTGAATTGATGATCCTCAGAGGGCAAGTGTCATGTTTAGGGTAGATTCTGAGTTTGGTGTTAGATGTGCAGTTTAGAGTATTGCAATATTCCCTTTACCCACATTTAGCAAATGTTAGCATTTTACCATGTCTGATTTATAATTTTTCTTTTACTGTGTATGTATGCATATGTGTGGCCACTATGAGAAGAGGTTGCTGACCTGATGCTCCTTTACTTGTTTTTGTTTGTTTTTTATTTTGTTTCTTGATGCTCCTTTGTTTTTTATTTTTTGTTTTTATTTTTGTTTTGTTTTATTTTTTGACTCTCCTTTACTTATAATTAGTTCACTGAATATTCCCTAAAAACAAACCATGGATTTAAAAGGAAGTTAACATTTATTTAACATTATTAACTCATCTACAGGCCTTATTCAGATTTTGTAATTGTCCCAGTAACATTCTTTTATGTGAAACAAAGTTGCCAGATCTTGAATTGCTGTTAGTTATCATGACTTTTTAGTCTCCTGTAATCAGAACAGTTTTTCAGTCTAAGGCTGGTTGATCTTTGAATGGTTTTGGATATGTGTTTGTACGTGTGGTGGGTGGTGGTAGTGCAGAAAACAGATTTGTAATTGTAGTCCTTGGGCCTACGGTTTAAATTAGAACTGGAATTGACTGTGGAGAAATGAGCTTTCTACTGTCTACATGCTGGAAAGGTGGAAACAGATCTATTATTCAAAGATCTTTAGTGTTGATTCATTTTTTTGACTCTAAGAGATGAATTAGCTTGATTATTTTGTTCAGGGTCTAGGTGAGACTCATGCATAGGTATAGATACATAAGTATATCTTCATCCTTAAATAAAAGCATATGCCTGTCTATGTAGATTCTTCCTGCTTAGCAACATAGCACCCAGTGTAAAAGGACCATGGCATGGCCAAAATATTGAACTGCCTCCATTTGCCTTGGACATAACAGTGTCACTGTTCAGTGTTTGCTTCTCTTTAGGACTGTTGGGAACTTCCCCTCGTGCTCTGTGTAGCCATCTTGCTAACAATACAGTTCTATCTTCCTGCCTTCTTATATTCGTTAACCCTGTGTGCATGTGTGTATGTGTCTGCATTTCCTTTTTCATATCAATAGACACCTGAAACGATGAACAACAATCCCTTAGAAGGGAAAATAATGCTAATATTAGTGAGTACGCATTCCTCTCTGTTGTATTACACCTTTACTTACAGAATGTTATAGGAATATAGGTTTTTCTTTCGGGTATTTGTATATCTGTAGGACCTTAAATGTGTAGACTAGAGATACGTTTTCTGTAGATGCAAGTTTGTGCAGACGATCACGTGTACATGCAGTCGTGACTTCCAGTTTTTCTATTTTTTTTTTTAAAGATTTTATTTGTATTTATTTGTCAGAGAGAGAGAGTGAGAGCAAGCACAGGCAGACAGAGAGGCAGGCAGAGGCAGAGGGAGAAGCAGGCTCCCTGCTGAGCAAGGAGCCCGATGTGGGACTTGATCCCAGGATGCTGGGATCATGACCTGAGCCGAAGGCAGCTGCTTAACCAACTGAGCCACCCAGGCTTCCCCAGTTTTTCTATTTATTGCCACACTTCCTATTGGGTGGTTGAGTGGTTAAGAGGCAGGCTTTGTTGTCCCACTGGCCTTGATTCAGTTCAGCTTTTTTGGATTGCTTAACTTTTCAAGATTCATTTTCCTCTTTAAAATAGGGATAACACTGAGATGCCTGGGTGGCTCAGAAGGTTAAGAGTATGCCTTCAGCTAAGGTCATCACCCTGTGGTCTTGGGATGGAGCCCCGCAATGAACCCCACATCAGACTCCCTGGTCAGTGGGGAGTCTGCTTCTCTCTCTCCCTCTACCACTCCCCCTCCCCCACACTCATGCGTGCCCTCTCTCTGTCTCTCAAATAGATTAATAAATTTTTCAAAAAAATAGGGATAATAGCGTCAACTTGTTATGGCTAGTTTTCAGGTTTGAACGAGATACTACATATTAAAATTTTAGTATAGAATCCAGGACAAATTAAGAATGCAAAGACAGTAGCTGATTTTTTTTTTTTTTTTGCTATATGTTTAGTTATTGTATACTACTGACCCTGATAGTTGCTGCTCTGTTCATTTTATGTTTTCTCAAAAAATGTTTTAATATCTTCCACAGGATTTTGTTTCTACAATTATTCGTTTACTTGACAGCCCCTCAACTTCCATTAGGGCAAAAGCCTTCCTCGTTCTTTTATATATTTTGATTCATAACCGTGAGATGCTGCTGCTCGGCTGCCAAGCAAGGTATGATTTTCTCTGATACTGTTACATCAATAACATCAATTTGGAACCCATTTTATTATAGTATTTCTTGGCCTCTGTGTACTTAATACTGAAATGTTTTCCCCTTGGAATTTTCTAAGGGTTTAATTTTTCACATACAGCCTCGGCTGGGAAATATAAAGGACCTAGAGAAGACCTCTAGAGATGAAACAGGGTAGTGGGAATGAGTCACGGTTCCTAGATGTGAGGACAGTCCATGGTAGGGTGTTAAAGTTGGCTTTGGTTTGCATCTTTGGGAGGCATTTTTGACTGGTGGTTTGGTCATTCACCTTTGTAAGATTCTGGAATGAGCAGCTGGAAGCCCAGTGGAACAGTCTACTCAAGAGTAGAGGAAGAGTCAGAGCAGGGAGAAATTTCTGGGCTGGACCTAGGCCAGGCAGATCTTACTCTCCCTGGGTTCCACCCTCTTCCTCTGAAAGGAGAAGCTGTTCTGACACACCTCAGATTCCCTTTGTGTTGTGATGCTTCCTGATTAGCATCTAGACTGTCTGGTGCATGTGAAATTACAACCCAGAAGAACCTTAAATATATGGTTGAATGTCTATTTCTTGATCTAGCTTGTTACTCACTGTAGAATACTGAGGAGACCCTAGAATTGCTGAGATTGATCTAGATTAGAGGTTGGAAAACTTTTTCCTGTAAATAGAGAGTAAATATTTTAGGATTTATGGGTTAAGAGGCAAATTGTGGCTATTTATATTTATGTAATGAGAAAAAACAAATTTCCACAAATTTTTTTTATTGATGAATGTACTTTTATAACAAAAAAGAAAACAAATATCCACAGATTTTTAAGTTGACATAGTAAAAATATACTAATAAATGAGTACATTTTTTTTTATAATGCAGGTCTAGAAATGAGAAGAACAGAATTCTTTTTCTGAGGGAGAGATAACATTTTGCATAATTAGGCATCAAAATTAGTGTCTTAATTTTGTGTATCTTGTCTTTGAAAATGTCTTTTCTTACAGATAAGTACTGTCACATACCAATATTAGTTCATGAGTATGTGATTTTAATTGAGCATATTCATTGGTTGGAAGGCATGTATAGGATTCTATTAGATTCTTCCTTGATATTTGCCTTTTAGCATGCCCTTATGTTGCAGGTTAATCAGAACGAAGAGCAGGGTATGTTGAAGCTCCTACAGAGCCTCCTTTCTTTCCATGTCTCAGAGATCATCATCCAGCTTTGTTTTATATCCTGTGTCTTGAAAACTGGTATTTCACATATTTTGTCTAACTTGTACTTGTGTTTTTAAAAACTTCTCATTTAAATTCAATTTAGTGAATATAGACTTTATTATTAGTTTCTGGGTTAGAATTCAGTGATTCATCAGTTGCATGTAACACCCACTGCTCATTACATCACATGCTCTCCTTAATGCCCATCACCCAGTTACCCCAACCCCTCACCCACCTCCCCTATAGCAACCCTCAGTTTATTTCCTAGTTAAGAGTCTCATGTTTTGCCTCTCTGTTTTAGTCTTATTTTTTCTTTCCTTTCCCTATGTTCATCTGTTTTGTTTCTTAAATTCCACATATGAGTGAGATCATATGGTATTTGTCTTTCTCTGATTTCTCTTAGCATAATACCCTCTAGCTCCATCCACGTTGTTGCAAATAGCAATATTTCATTCTTTTTTGATGACTGAGTAATATTCCATTGTATATATTTACCACATCTTCTTTGTCCATTCATATGTCAGTGGACCTCTGGGCTCTTTCCATATTTTGGCTATTGTGGACATTGCTGCTATAAATATTCGGGTGCACATGCCCCTTCAAATCACTATGTTTTTATTCTTTGGATAAATACCTAGTAATACAGTTTCTGGATCATAGGCTAGCTCTACTTTTAACTTTGTGAGGAATCTCCATACTGTTTTCCAGAGTGGCTGCACCAGCTTGCATTCCCACCAACAGTGTAGGAGAGTTCCCCTCTCTCTGCATACTTGCCTACATCTGTTTTTTCCTGGTTTGTTAATTTTGGCCTTTCTGACCAGTGTGAGGTGGTATCTCAATGTGGTTTTGATTTGTATTTCCCTGATGCTGACCGATATGGAGCATTTTTTCATGTGTCTGTTAGCCATTTGTATGTTTTCTTTGGAGAAATATCTGTTCATGTCTTCTGCCCATTTCTTGATTGGATTATTTGTTCTTTGGGTGTTGAGTTTGGTAAGTTCTTTATAGATTCTGGATACTATTTATCTGATATGTCAATTGCAAATAATCTTCTCCCATTCTGTCAGTTGTCTTTTGGTTTTGTTGACTGTTTCCTTTGCTGTGCAAAAGCTTTTTATCCTGATTAAGTTCCAGTAGTTCATTTTTGCTTCTGTTTCCCTTGCCTTTGGAGACATGTCTAGCAAGAAGTTGCTGTGGGCGAGGTCAAAGCGGTTACTGCTTGTGTTCTCTAGGATTTTGATGGATATTTGTGTCATTTTTAGGTCTTTACTCCCTTTTGAATTTTTGTGTGTGGTGTGAGTTTCATTCTTCTGCATGTGGTTGTCCAATTTTCCCAACTCCATTTATTGAAGATACTGTCTTTTTTCCATTGAATATTCTTTCCTGCTTTGTTGAAGATTAGTTGACCGTAGAGTTGAGGGTCTATTTCTGGGCTCTCTATTCTGTTCCATTGATCTATATGTCTGTTTTTATGCCAGTACCATACTGTCCTGGTGACTGCATGTTTTATAATTGTTTTAAATGGAAGCATGCATCCTTGTCCCTTAGTCAGTTAGAGCAGGAAGCAGAAGTTCTTATCTGTTTGTAAGGGCCTCTCACCACTCTACTCTGTGTCTACCATCATTTTCACCAGGAAAAATAATATAGTTTCTCAACAGATGTTCTTACATCATTTCTTAAACTCAAAGTCTGGTCTCCATGTAGCAAATAGAGAATCTCTTACACAGTGTGAATTGGCTTTTGTTTCTTCCCTGCTCAGACTCTTCTAACAATATCCTATCATGCTGAAATGATAGCCTTGGCCTCTCCTTTCCTGTTTCATCTAGTCCCTGCCCACCTCTCAGCCGTGTCTCCTATGGCTCTTCTTGGCTTTTGCCAATGGTTTTGCTCCATTCCAGCCATGTAGTTTTTCTTACTGCTTTTCAAACATAGTAAGCCTACTAGACTCACATCGGGACCTTTCCCAGGTTCTGTTCCTTATGCCCATAATGCTTTTCCCTCAGATGTGTTCATGGCTGGATTCCTCAGGTCATTCAGGTTTCTGGTCAGTGTAGGGGTCTTGTCTTCTAAGAGCCACTCTGATCATCCTGTCTCAACCCCGCCTCAACCCCAACCACAAAAACCCTTTAACTGAAAAGAACTAAAGCATTCAGACCATCAGAGCCTGGGCATGATCTCTTTGGTACCCTCAGGAAATTGCTATGATTTCTGTGTGTCTGAATGAATATTAGAGACTTTAGCAGTGGTGGGAAGATGGTGGTCTGTGCATACCCTGGCCCCGACTTCCACCCTGCTGACACTCTGGAGCACCACCGTTAGCCGGGTGTGTGTAGAGAAGGAGCTTGGAAGGTGAGGCTTAGCCTTGCTGGAGAGGTAAGGACAGGCTCCGTTCTTCCTGTGCTGGTGGCAGAGTTGACTCACTATCCTCTACACCTTGGCGAATAGCAATTCTTGGGCTTTAGGAGGGTCCAAAACGCAGATGCTTTCTATGTGTGGTTGTTGGGACTAGCATGCCTGTGCCCAGGAGATTGGGAGCAAGATTTAGTAGAGGCCAGTCTGCCCTGGTTGGTGAGGCTGCAGGCAGACAACCTCATTTCCTTGTACTTGAAGATAACAGCTCCCTCTCACCACCTGCTTCTTTGCCACAACCTGTCCTGGTCAGGTACAGTAGATAAAGTCGTGAGTAGGCACATTTGTTGATGTGTCATAGTCCATTGACAGAGACATGGTACTTGAAGGAGGAGGAAAAAGAAGGACAGGCAGCTCTCACTGGGGCAGAACGAATGGACTTGGCCGAATTTTAACAAGTAATGAAAACTCTGTGGAGAGGCCGTTTTTTGAAATCCAGCAGAGGAACTAAAAGGGCATGGCCTCTGCTGGGGATGGTGTTAGGGCTTTGAAAAGCCCCATGATAGAACACACTGAACCACACCGAGCAGATGACAGAGACCTGGGCAGTTTGTGTGAAAACAATAGGAAAGATGGAGTGAAGTTCCAGGAGACCTCATATGCCCTGAATGCCAGTGGGAAGAAAGGAACCAATGGAGGATTTCTAACTGAAGAAATATTTGCAGTAATCTCCTGCTTGAATGTACTTTCTTCTGATACTGTCCAGAGCTGCAAGCAGAGGAATGAGAAAGTCACAAAACTACAATGGTAAAGGGAAGGATGGCTAAAGCCGATGATCACTGTCACCTCATCTTTGGGTTCTGGAAGCTGGAAAGCTGACAGATGAATTCTTGCTCGTTTAGCAGAATGGGGATTGTCAAGATCCCTTTTGGTCTGCATGGGGAAAGCCGTGAGAACTGATGACTGTGAGACAGAACTCTGGAAAGGTTGGGAATTAGGGGTGCCTGCTATGTGGTGGTGAGGGGGAGGGGAGACTCAAGGCAGCCTTGTTGGGGAATCTGCACGGAGGGTTAATCCCCACCCCTCTTCCTCCAACAGAAACCTCCAGGAGACTCTGCCTCTTCTGGTGCAGCAGGGGACTTGAAATGCATTCTGGATAGTGTGAACTGGAAATATTGCCAATTTGGGTGTTTTCACCCATAGATATGAGGGAGATGAGGGAGTTGGCTTCTGAGAAATCTGAGGATGGTGCACAAGTCTACTTACTCTGAAGGGTGAGGCCTTCCACCCCCTTTTCTACCTCACTTGCAGACTGTTGGCAGCCTGACTGATGTACTATTGGCCAGAATCTGGAGATTTATCTCTGGGAAGCTGACCAAATCCTGATAAAAGTCCCATAGGGGCTGCCATTTGGATGTCCCCTTCTGCAGCTAGTGACACCTCGCCGAATATTCTTGGAGTGGAGTCCATCAGCCTTAGACCCTGCTCCTGCACAGACATCTCCCAACAACACTCCAGTGCATCATTTAAAAATATAAATGGACCTCAAGAATTACCAGGTATTTAAGGGAAGCCTCTAACATGGGATACAGAAGCCAAAACTCTCCAACAGATAAAAGGGACGCAGCAGAAACAGAGATGAAACTTATAAACAGACAGCTCTTGGAGAAATGAATGAGGAGGACCTTTAAGCCTACCGAGTAAATGTGAAAGCTTCCTAGTTGTAAGAGGAATGTACTTTGCTCTTCCTCATTCTAAGGGAAACCAGCAGACAGTGGTTCTCACTCAGTACACTGGCGGGGTCCGAAAATGTATTCTCTTTGTGAGGATATGGGGAAACCAGCTTTCTCCTTTGGAAAGGTTTTTATTAATTGTTTTGGATGTAAGTCACATTTGTCTTATGCTTAGGTTTCTTTTTTTAAATTTAAATTCAATTAGCCAATACATACTATATCATTCGTTTTTGATGTAGTGTTCACTGATTCATTAGTTGTATATAATACCCAGTGCTCATCAGATCACAATCCCTCCTTAATACCCCTCACCCAGTTAACCCAACTCCCCCCCTTCTATAACCCTCAATTTGTTTCCCAGAGTCAAGAGTTTGTAATGGTTTGTCTCCCTCTCTAATTTCTTTCCATTCTGTTTTCCCTCCCTTCCCCTGTGGTCCTCTGCAGTATTCCTTATGTTCCACATATGAGTGAAACCACATGATAATTGTCTTTCTCTCATTGATTTATTTCACTTAGCATTTCACTTAGCATAATCCCCTCCAGTTCCATCCATGTCAGTGTAATTGGTAGGTATTCATCCTTTCTGATGGCTGAGTAATATTCCATTGTGTATATGGACCACATCTTCTTTATCCATTCATCTGTTGAAGGGCATCTCAGCTCCTTCTACAGTTTGACTATGGTGGACTTTGCTGCTGTGAATATTGGGGTGCAGGTACCCCTTCTTTTCATTACATCTGTATCTTTGGGGTAAATATCCAAGAGTGCAATTGCTGGGCCACAGAGTGGCTCTATTTTTAACTTCTTGGGGAACCTCCCTGCTGTTTTCCAGAGTGGCTGCACCAGCTTGCATTCCCACTAACTGTAAGAGGGCTCCGCTTTCTCCACATCCTCACCAGTATTCATTGTTCCCTGTCTTGTTAATTTGATCTATTCTAACCGAAACAAGATGGTATCTCATCGTGGTTTTGATTTGTATTTCCCTGGTGACAACTGATGTGGAGCATTTTTTCATGTGTCTGTTGGCTATTTGTATGCCTTCTTGGAAACCAGCCTTCTCATACTTTGCTGGTGGGGATGTAAAATATTACAGTTACCATGAAGAGAAATTTGACAATATCTAGAAAAATTGCATGTTTTCACCCTTTTGCCCAGTCATTTCACTTCTAGGCGATAGCATTTGAAGATCTATTATTAGCAAAGAAGTGAATGACACATCCACTAAGCATTGCTTGTTATGGCAAAAGACTATAAAAATAGGCATCAGCAGGAGACTGGCTCTAGAACTGTAGGCAACTTTGTGTGAGTTTTATATTCCCGCTGTAACAAATTACCACAAACTCCGTGGTTTTAGACAATGCACATTATTAGTCTAACAGCCCTGGGTTGCGAGTCTGGGTGCTGTGTAGCGGGACCCTCTGCTCATGTCTCACAGCTTGAAGGGAAGGTGTTGGCTGGTACAGCAATCTTCATCTGAGGCTTCACGAATTGTTGGGTCCTCTTCTAAGCTGAGTAATTGTTGGTGGAATTTATTTCCTGCAGCTGTAGGACTGAAGTCCTTGTTTCCTTGCTGGCCTTTGGCTGGGGATAGCGCTCAAGCTTCTAGAGACTGACCTTCCTCTACATCCTCAGTATACAGTGGAGCCGTTTGCTTTCTTCCTGGTGGCCAGCAGGGGGCAACTTAGTCCTTGAATCCCCTCCACCCTCCTCAAATGTCCTTGATCTCCCTCTTGGCTGCCAGCCACACAGAAGACTGCTTTTTATAGGTTTCACCTGATTGGATTAGCGTCCTGCAGATAATCTACATATTTTTAGCTTAATTGAACTGGGACTTTAATTGCTTCTTCAAATTCTCTTCCCTGTAGTGCCTAGATTAGTGTTTGATGTCAGAGGGGTGGGAATCTTGGGAGAGGCACATCTTTAGGATTCTGCCAACCACAGTCCGCATAATGGAGGACTAGGCAGCTGTGGAAAGGGACCAGGAGGATCTCGATACACAACCATGGAGTGGTCTCCAAGATATGTTGTTATCCTGAAAACAAGCAAGGTGCAGAATAGTATTTATGGTATACTACCTTTTGTATAAGAAAGGGGGTGAAAACAGGAAAGATACATGCATTTACTAATATTTTCAAAAAGAGAATGGAAGGATGAATGAAAAATTAAAAAAATTTATAGGGAAAGGACGTGAGTAGGGAGTAGGGGCAGGGATGAAAGCTCTACTTCTCTGAATGTAAATGGTTTATGACTTAGAGGTAAAAAAAACCACGTAAATGTGCATGATTAAAAGTAAAATGAAATAAAGTAAAAAAAAAAAGTAAAATGAAATAAAAATGATAAAAAGAAAGTAGTGTGTAAAAATGGAAAAAGTAACCTGGTATCAACTTTGTGGTATAACTCCCCAGAGAAAAGATATAAGCATGTTTTTAAATCACAGTACTTGGCAGTATATTTCTTTTGGGATGTATTTTAGGGACCATAAAACCATGTTAAGAAACTTACAGCTGTATTTTGTTCTTGTTGTTGGTGTTAATAATTGTACTTCTGGCTTGAAACTATTGTATATACATATATGTATGGGAAGATAAACCCAATAATTGTGGGTAAACTGTGGCCTCTTTATGTTACTTTGCAATAACAACTTAGCAATACATAGTTTTTAGGACTGAAAAGTTTCATTCTGCTTATAAGGTAACGAGCGAGCCTGCTGGTTTTAATAGATGCAGGCGGAAGACACAGACTCCTGGGTCAGGGACAGGACTTTATTACCCAGGGCACAGTGGACAGCATGAAGGTTATGTTTAAATTGGTTCTCCTCAACTCCCAGGTCCCATGATAGAGGACACGATGTGCAAGCCGGCCCAGGTGGATAATGTCGAGCATTGAGGGGGTTTGTGTCATTGCTAAGGAGTGCCGTGATTAGGAAACCCCCATTTGATGAGGGGTGCTGGCAAACCTGCCCAACTTTTACCCATAGAAGGAGACATTATCTTCATTATCCTGATTTGAAAATAAATCTGCCCTCTTGCTGGGGGGTAGGGGGATATCCTTTCCTCCCTCTTGTCCCTTCTTTCCTTTCTCTCTTTCTCTAGTTTGAGTATAAAACTGGCCTCATAAAATAAGTGGGCATATGTTCCTTCCTTCTCTGTTTTCTGGAAGAGATTGTATAAAACTGGTGTTAAGTTTTCTTTAAATGTTTGGTAGATTGCTCCAATGGCTTCATCTGGTCCTGGGGATTTATTTATTTATTTATTTTTGGAGCATTTTACCCAAATCCAATTTTTTAATTCATTGCAAGGCCATTCAGATTATTAATTTTGTCTTTGTCGAGTTTTGGTTACATGGTTTTTGAAGAATTTGCCCATTTCTTCTGTGTTGTTGAGTTTGAGAATAAAGTTTTTCTCCTGGTATTACTATTTTTTAACTGCTGAAGAATCTGTAGTAATATCCCTTTTCATTCCTGATATTGGTAATATGTGCTTCTTTTTTTTTTTTTTTCCCAGTTGTTAGAAATTTAACAATTAAAAAAAAACTACTTTTGGGACGCCTGGGTGGCTCAGTTGGTTGAGCGGCTGCCTTCGGCTCGGGTCATGATCCCAGCGTCCTGGGGTCGAGTCCCACATCGGGCTCCTTGCTTGGCAGGGAGCCTGCTTCTCCCTCTGCCTCTGTCTGCCTCTCTGTCTGCCTGTGCTCGCGCGCTCTCTCTCTCTAACAAATAAATAAATTAAAATCTTTAAAAAAAACCAAAACTACATTTTTGTTCCATTAATTATCTTTTATTGTTTTTCTGTTTTCAGTGTCATTACTTTCTTCTCTGATTTTTATCATTTTTTTCCTTATTGTTTGGGCTTGTTTTGCTCTTTTTTTATTTCATAAAGTAGAAACTGAGATTATTGATTTGAGACCTTTTTCTATAAAAGTTCTCATGTAGGGGCACCTGGGTGGCTCAGTCGTTAAGCGTCTGCCTTCAGCTCAGGTCATGATCCCGGCGTCCTGGGATAGGGCTGCTTGCTCAGCGGGAAGCCTGCTTCTCCCTCTCTCACTCCCCCTGCTTGTGTTCCCTCTCTCGCTTTGCCTCTTTCTCTGATGAATAAAAAAATATTAAAAAAAAAAGTTCTCATGTAGGTTGAGTGTTATAAGTCCATTTCATAGCAACACTTTTCCTGCTTTTGTACATATTTTATGTTCTTAAAAATTTCTTTCATTCATTTCTATGCATCTTTATTTCCTTTAAAACTTCTTTGATCCATGGATTATTTAGAAATGTGTTAATTTTCACATGCTGAGAGATTTTCTGTTGTCATTTTGTTTTTGATTTCTAGTTGGATTTTATTATGGTCAGAGAACATTGTATGATTCCAGTTCTTAAAAACGTTGTTGAGATTTATGGTTTAGTAAACAGTTTATCTTAGTGAATATTGCACGGATGCTTGAAAAGGATGTGAATTCTGCTAATTGTTGGGTGGAGTGTCTTTTCTGCGTCAGTTAGATTCTCTTGTTTCATTGTGCTGTTGAGGTAATTTGTACTCTTAGAGTTTTTATTTCTAGTATTTTTGGCAATTACTGAAAATAGGATAATGAAGTCTGCAATTATAATTGTGGATTTGTCTATTTCTCTTTTTAGCTCTAACAATTTTTATTTTTATTTTTTATTTTGCTTTTTTAATTTAAATTCAATTAGCCAAGGTATAGTAGATCATTAGTTCTCTATATAACACCCACTGCTCATCATCAGCCCTCTTTAATTCCCATCACCCAGCTGCCCCATCCTCCATGCATCTTCCTTTCTGCAACCGTCCATTTGTTTCCCAGAGTCAAGAGTCTCATATAGTTTCTGTTTTCTTCCCAGTTTTCCCTCCCTTCCCCTTATGTCCTCTGCACTACTCCCTATGTTCCACATATGAGTGAAACTACATGATAATTGTGTTTTTCTGATTGGCTTATTTCACTTAGCATAAAACCCTTTGGTTTTATTCATGTAGATGTAAATGGTAGACATTCATCCTTTCTGATGGCAGAGTAATATTCCATTGTATATATGAACTACATCCTCCATTCATTTGTTGAAGGACATATCAGGTCCTTCCACAGTTTGGCTGTTGTGGACATTGCTGCCCTGAACACTGAGGTGCAGGTCCCCTTTCTTTTCACTACATCTCTAATGATTTTTACTTTACGTATTTGGAGGCTCTGTTGTTTAGCATGTACATATTTAGGGTTATTATGTCTTCCTGGCAGATGGATGCTTTTATCATTATTTAAGTTCTTCTTTGTCTCTGATAGTTATCTTTTCTGTGATATCTACTTCATTTAGTATCAATATAGCCACTTCTGCCTTTATTTAGTTAGACTACTATATATTCCCCTAGTTTTACCCATTCTGATGTTCTTCTTTACTTTTTTGATATTCTTAATCTGAAGTTATAGTTTCCTTTATGTTTAGAGAACTTTCTCAAGCCTTTCTTTAAAGAAAGATTTGTTATAAAGGAACTATTACTTTTACTTTTTCTGAGAAATCTTCATTTCTCTTGCATTCCCAAAGCATATTTCTCTGCAGTTAAAACTTTGGTTGACAATTTTTTTTGTAAGTCCTTTCCAAAATAGTACTTTCTTCTGGTCCTCATAGTTTTATATGAAAAAATCTGTTATTACAATTGATGTTCTTTTTAAGCGATGTGCCATGACTCTCTGGTTGTTTTAAAGATATTTTCTTTGTCTTTTAGAATTTAGAAGCTTAATTGTAATTTACCTGTGGTGTGATTTCTTTGAGTTTCTTCTATTTTGAGTTTGTTCAGCCCCTTAAATACATAGATTTATTTCTTCTGGTAAATGTGGGTATTTTCCAGCCATTATTTCTTCAAATACTTGTTCAGTTCCATTCTTCCTTTCCTTTCCTTCTTGGGACTCTGAGGATAAAAATACAGGCATACCTTAAAGATATTGCAGGTTCAGTTCCAGACTATCACAGTAAAGTGAATACTACAATAAAGTGAGTCAAATGAATTTTTAAAATTTCCCAATGCATATAAAAGTTATGTTTAAACTATATTGTGGTCTATTAAGTGTGAAGTAGCCTTATGTCCAAAAAATGTACATACCTTAATTAAAAAATACCTTATTGCAAAAAAAAAAAGGTTAACCATCATCTGAACTTTCAATGAGCTACAGGTTTTTTGTTTTTTTGTTTGTTTGTTTTTATTATTTTTTTTTTTTGCTCATGGAGGGTCTTACCTTGATGTTGATGGCCACTGACTGATCAGGGGGTAGTTGCTGAAGGCTGAGGTGGCTGTAGCAATTTCCAAAATAATCCAACAGTGAAGTTTGCCTTATTGATTGACTCTTCCTTTCATGAATGATTTCTCTGTAGCATGTAATATTGTTTGGTAGCATTTTACCCAAGTAGAACTTCTTTCAAAATTGGAGTCAGTTTTCTCAAACCCTGCCGTTACTTTATCAACTAAGTTTATGTAATATCCTAAATGCTTTGCTGTCATTTCAACAATCTTCACAGCATTTTTACTAGAAGTAGATTCCCTCTCAAGAAATTGCTTTGTTTGCTCATCCATTAGAAGCAACTCCTCATCTATTAAAGTTTTATCATGAGATTGCAGCAATTCAAATACAATAAATAATATGAAAAAGTTTTAAATGTTGCAAAAATTACCAAAATATGACAGAGACATAAGTGAGCAAATGCTGTTGGAAAAATGGCACAATAGATTTGGTTCATGTAGAGTTGACAAAACTTCAGTTTATAAAAAATGCAGTATCTGCAAAGCTCAATAAAATGAGGTATCCCTGGGTAAAGTATTTTGTGATTGGTTATTCTACTGGTCATGAGACTCTGCTTTTTTTTTTTTTTTTTTTTTTTTTAACTTTAAAGCGGGAGGAGGTGGGGGAGAGGGAAAATAGAGAAGCTTAAGCAGGCTCCACATTTACTGTGGGCTCGATCTCACAACCCCAAGATCATGACCTGAGCTGAAATCAAGAGTTGGATGCTTAGCTGAGTGAGCCCCCAGGGAGCCCTACTGGTTTTTTTTTTTTTAAGTTTTTTTTAAATCAGTTTTTCAGATTTTGTAAATAAAATTAATCTGCTTGTAATTCACTGATTATGTACTCTCTCACCTGCATTCTATTATTGAGCCCATCCAGTGAGTTTTTTATATTGGTTATTGTATTTTTCAGTTCTCTATTTTATATTTTTTATAACATTCATTTTCCCTGAAATTTTCAGTTTTTTAATTGGTTTTAAGAGAATTTGAAACATTTTTATTACGGTAGTTTTAAAATTCTTATGAGATCATTCTAGCCTCTGATTCCTATTGGTGTTAGGATCTGTTGATGGTCTTTTTGATTCCGGTTGTGATATTCCTGGTTCTTGCTTCCACTAATGATTTTTGATTGTGTCTTGGACATTTTGCCTATTATCTTAGGAGACACTGTGTCTTCACCTTAACTTTGTGTCATTAAATCGTGTTGCTTGTTAAGAAATGGAGGTTCCGCTCATTATTGGACCCCACTGACACTAACCTGTTGGGGGAATCACATTGCTGCTTGCTTCTGCTGGCTGGGGAATGGAAGAACAGCTTCTGGCTCAGATATGCTGCATCCTGCTCTCTGGGAAACTGGGGAGGGCCTTGCTTTGGTTGGGGAGGGAGTGGAGGATCAGTTGCCTGCTCAGCTCACTGGATGCTGTCCCTGGGGTGAGGCGGTGGGTGGTGGGATCAGATCATTGCTGCCTGCTCCTACTGGGCAGAGGATGGAAGATTAGCTGCCTGATGGCCTTGTCCACACCTCCCAGTTGGGGAATTGGAGTGGGCTACCTGCTGTTTGGGATGGCCCATTGCCTGCCTCCACTGAACTATAGTGGAAGGAGAGGGCTGTATGCAGTTTTCTATTGGTGTTTTGCCAAAGTAGGGCAGGTAATCTTACAAAAATTTCCCTTTAGGCTATCTTTTTACTGGGGCTTTGGCTAAGGGAAGCAAGGCTTTTCTTTTTGGGGGGATAGTTGTGGGTCGGCAACTTCTGCAGCATCCTTTTCTGAATATGTGAGCCGTAGTAAGGAAACTGAGGAGACTCACGACTGTGTTGTTCCTTAAGTCCTTTATTCTCCAGGCAGCTCACCTCCTTTTTTTGCATACTTTAGAGTCATCTTATGCTTGTTCTTTATATTATGTCCAGGCATGTTTAGCTATAAGAGGGAAGATCTGGGAGGAATGGAGCATAATTCCATCTTGGCATAACTGGAAATCCAAAGTCACTTTTAAGTGATGCCCATGGAAATACAAATTGGTGCAACTTTTTGGAAAGTAATTTAAAAGCATCTATGACTTAACAATACGCATCACTTTTGTTCTAACAGATCTGCATTTGGTGTTAGAAATAGAAGCATGAATTATTCAGGTGTATGCCTGCGGGTGTCTGATGTAGTAGCATTGTTTCTAGTGGTTACTATCTAGAAATACTATCCATACTATACATTGATATTAAAATAATGGTAAAGCTATCATAAGTGATTCATTAACTTGGAGGTATGTTCATTATATATAGACAATTGGCAAAATGAAAGGGCAGAGCCACGTATAATGAAGTTATTTTTATAAAACAAAAATGGCAAAAAACTTTTCTATTTATATAAAAATTTATTTAAAAAAAAAGCTAGTGAAGGGTAATACCAACTTGGCATTGTCAGAGGAGGGTGGGATAGGGAGATTGTTATTTTTATTCATTTTTATTTTAGCCTTGTTATAATAAGAATGTTTCACTCCTGTAATTAAAATATAATGAAAAAAAATGTTAGCAATAAACCCTAGCTGATTTTAAAGATTGAGGGAATCCTTAGGGCAGTCAAAGCTCAAATTTATTTCAACTTTATAGATTAAATTTATGAATGTGTTACTCTCAGAAACACAGAGGTAGCCCGTACAGAGTATGGAAAATGTTGGTACTTGTTGCTTTGTGCTTTGCAGCCCGGGTTTATATTACGGTGTCTATAAAATTTAAGGTTGAATATAAAAGTATGCAAATAGAAGGCAGAAATCAGGTTAGAGAGAGATTAAAACTCTCTGTGATGAGTTTGTATGCAAGATTGTTTATCCTTCCTTACCTGTCCCCTGGAACTCCACTAGCAGGTGGAATTCTAAACTAACCATGATGCTGTCCATCTGCCTGAGAACTTGAATCCTCACACCAAGAGCCCATGATAACCTTTGCTACATTATGTAGATATTTTTTCCTGCTTCCTGTCATCACCATTGGCCTTTTATGGATTAAATATCAGCACATTTTCTATGATGTCAGCTTTCAAATCTATCTTGCATGACAGGCAGTGAAATTGAGCTGTCAGGATCAGATAAAAATTACATGATGGCCCCAAAATGTCCACCTATTTTTCCAAAGGGTTTCATACTCATATTGAATATGACAGGTGATAAAATAGGGTCTTAGTTGTCTCTAGAACTGATAACACTTTCAGAGGATGAATAGTCTCGTAAGCTCATTGTATAGATTTGCTCTGTGAGCCTGGAATTCCAGTGACTCCTGAGGGATCACATTTTCTTCAAGATTCCTTCCCCTTCCCCATAGCATTACTATTAATAGGGTAATTAGTGAAATACAGTAAAAGTCTACTTTGATCTTGGAGGATTTTTTTTAAAGAAACATTTATTTTGTATAATTGGTTAACTGTGTGGGAAAAATTTTTCTCAACTTACACCATACAAAAGCCAATTCCAGATGGATTAAAGAATTATGTACCAAAAAGGAACCATAAACAGCTGGGAGAGGATATGTTTAAATATGGGTAGCCAAAGTTTTTGAGTAGAAAAGCAATGAAAGAAACCATAAAAGGAAATATTGATGGTTTGGCTATATATAGATTAGAAACTTTTTTTTTCATTTATTTTAAAAATTTAAATTCAATTAATTAACATAATGTATTATTGGTTTCAGAGGTAGAGGTCATTGATTCATCCATCTTATATAATGCCCTGTGCTTACTACATTGTGTGCCCTCCTTGATGTCCTTCCCCCAGCCACCCCATTGTGCCCACCCCCCTCTCCTCCAGCAACCCTCAGTTTGTTCCTTTGATTAAGAGTCTGATGGTTGGTCACCCTCTCTGGTTTCATCTTGTTTTATTTTTTTTTCTCTTCCCCTACAATCCTCTGTTTTGTTTCTTGAATTCCATGTATCAGTGAGATAATATGATAATGTCTTTCTCTGATTGGCTTATTTCACTTAGAATAATACACTGTAGTGCCATCCATGTCATTGCAAATGCCAAGATTTCATTTTTTAATGGCTGAGTAATATTCCATGTGTGTGTGTGTGTGTGTGTGTGTATGTCTATGTATGTAGGTATACATACCACATCTTCTTTATCCATTCATCTGTTGATAGACATCTGGGCTCTTTCCATAGTTTGGCTATTGTGGACATTGCTGCTATAAACATTGGGGTGTAGGTGTCCCTTCCGATCACTACATTTGTCTCTTTGGGGTAAATACTTGGTAGTGTAATTGCTAGGTTGTAGGATATAGATTAGAAACTTTTATATACCCCCCAAATTATAAATAAAATTTCACGTTAACAGAATTCATAAAATTTTGCATCATATATAAGAGTTAACCTATATTCTATAAAGAGATTCATAAAGATATAAACAGATACTTAACCTCCAGCAATTGAAATACAAATTAAAATGATAACCAAATACTATTTCTACCCATCATAATATATTAAGGAAAAAACCACCACTATCTTTATTGAAAGTACAGATTAAAGATTTATTTTTATTATTATTTTTTAAGAATTTATTTATTTATTTGACAGAGATCACAAGAAGGCAGAGAGGCAAGTAGAGAGAAAGGGGGAGGCAGGCTTCCTGCCCAGCAGAGAGCCCAATGTGGGACTCGATCCCAGGACCCTGAGATTATGACCTGAGCCGAAGGCAGAGGCTTAACCCACTGAGCCACCCAGGTGCCCCTGAAAGAACAGATTAAAGGACAACTTTTTTTTTTAAAAGATTTTATTTATTTATTTGACAGAGAGAGATCACAAGTAGGCAGAGAGGCAGGCAGAGAGAGGAAGGGAAGCAGGCTTTTTGCTGAGTAGAGAGCCTGAAGCGGGGCTCCATCCCAGGACCCTGGGATCATGACCTGTGCCGAAGGCAGAGGCTTTAGCCCACTGAGCCATCCAGGTGCCCCTAAAGGACAACTTTTTTTTTTTTAATTTATTTTTTTTATTTAAACATATAATGTAACCCCACCACCCTCTCCCAACCCCCCTCCCCTCCACCCCCCTCAGTTTGTTTTATGACATTAAGAGTCTCTTTTGGTTTGTCTCCCTCCCGATCCCATCTTGTTTCATTTTTTCTTTTCCTACCCCCTTAGCCCCCACCCCCGTTGCATCTCCACTTCCTCATATCAGGGAGATCATACCAGTAGGTGAAGCTACCTTTTTGAGGGCATTTAGAAATGCGTATCAGGAATCCCTATGAATTAGTAGTTCCACTGCTTTAAGGAAATTTGAATCACAGGTTTGTACTTTTCTGAGAGTGTCAAGGACCTGAAAGATGGGAATGAATTCTCCCTCAGTGTGTCTTCCTTTTCTTGCTTGCTGAGATTTTCATTAACTTTAACTGTTATGAAAGTACCTAGAGGCTCTTTACACAATCCCCTGGTTCTATTTGCCCCTGTCCGCAGTGTAATCATGACCACTCACTCTTACACAGTAGCGTAACCCTCATTCCCTAAAATGGAATTGCTGTTGTGTCCTCTGGTGGCAGCTTTCCTTCCTTGGACCCAATCTAGCAGAGTGTCAGGGTCAGAGACCAGAAGGAAAAACCATGTGAATGCTCTAAGACAGAGCACAGTTTTTCACTGTGTCCTTCCCAGTTGGCACCATGACTGAGTTGTCAGTAGGTAGGTCATTCTTCCTTCCAGTCAAGCCAGGAGCTCCTGGGAGAAAGGGTGTTTGCTGAGATAAGTGAATTTCATGGGCTTGAGCACATTACCACACTTCTTTTACTGTTAATAAAATCCTGGGTCAGATATACTATTATATTGGTTACTATGATGGATAAATAAAGCATTTCTTAAATCCACAGTTAGTGGCACAGGCAGACGCTTACAGGCAGGGAAAGCAAATCTGTATCCAGTATATGTAACTTGTTACACCAAGGAGAGTTTACTGCCTGACAGTGCTACTTGTTGCTAGATGACTGTCTGGTCTCCCCAGGAAATGGGGCCAAATGGGGCACTCTCCTGTTGGCTGAAGTGACAATATCCAGGTCATGGTTGATGAGGAGCATTCCTTTTGCTGAGCCCATGCATAGCCTCCATTGTTGCTGCCTGGGCCGCTTTGCATGTGGGCCCTTTGAGTAAGTCCCAGAGTGGCTGGAGGGAGTCATGACTGATGTTGCAGAAGATGTTGTCCAGTAATTGTGAGCCTCCTCTGACGGGGATGCCCACTAATGGTCATCCACATGGTACAGAAATGTCTTCATGCTTTGTGCCAGTTCAGTGATGTCTCCCTACATACCCCTTTCCCAGCACTTCTTGTCATCAGTCTTTATATCTTGTCTTTTTAAGTCCCTGACCACCCTCCTAAGCTGTTAGCCAGTGCCTAGGAATCAGCATGCATCTCTGCTTGTAGCTGTATTCATTTAAACACAGGGTACAACAAAATGTGTTTGAAGTTCTGCCACCTGGGAGGATTTCCTTTCCCGCCTGGAACTCTTGTGATTTGGTTTATAAACTGCAGGCAACAATGTACTTCGATTTGGTGCCAGCAAATTGTACCAAACCATTCAGCAAGCAGGCTCAGTGGTTTTCCTCTTCAGTCAGGTGGTCGTAAGAAATTCTCCATCAGGATCAAAGGGTGGGGGGGGGCAATGCCATAGAGTGTGTGTCAGATTAATCTCAGCCACCTACTTAGGCAACTTACTAGTACATTCTGGACCTGTTCCAGCTCAGTTTTTTCTGCTGATCAGTCTCCCTGGTGGGTTACTGCTCTGCATGCCTAGCCTAGTGGCTTGGTGTGTCAGGTTAATGTTATAGGTAATGGAAGGTAACTCAGATGATGTGATCATTTGATGCCCATAGCCATGCATCAACATGTTCTCCATCAGGAACTGTTTTTACAAAGAATTGTTATCTGCAGATGAGCATGTGGCTCTGCTCTAAAACCCCCGGGTCTCTTTGGGCAGCTACAACAAAATGCCAGAGACCAGCTAGCTTATAAACAACAGAAACATGGTTCCAGAAGCTGGAAGTATGACATTGGGGTGCCAGCATGGTTGGAGGAAGGCCCTCACCAAGTTACAGACTTCCCCTTGTGTCCTCACATGAAGGAAGGAACTAGGGAACTCTGCGGGTTCTCTTTTCTAAGGACACTAATTCTATTCACGAGGGCTCTCCCTTCATGACCTAATTACCTCCCAGGGGTGACCTAGTCACTTCCTAACATCATCACATTGGGTGTTGGGAGTCCAAACTGTGAGTTTTAGGGGGAATATAACCCTTTAGAACATAGCAACCCTAGAGATCTGTGTTGTAATTCACTTCTTGGTGATTCCCTGGGGCTTGCTCTGTCAACACTGTTCACCACCAACACTCAGAGTATCAGTAGCTCTGCTGGGTCATGAGGTCTGAGTGGCAGAGCAGCTCACACTGCAGGCTGGAAGAGCAGCAGAGGCTTCATTCATACCACCTCTGTTCGAAACTAGCAAGTTTTTAAACGGGTTTCTCAGAAAATGAATTAAGGAGAACACATTCAAAGGTGGTACATATTGCTTCCTAAGTTCATGAGAGCCCACTTTTTGGGTCGTAGTTGGTAGAAGATGCAAATAATTTGTTTTGGACCCGGAGGGATGCCCCAACGTACTCTAGATCAGTGAGCCCCAGAAAGTTCACTGAGGACCTTTAGGCCCATGAATTTTTATGGGATTTATCTGTCTCTCCTATGTCTTCCTAAGCCAACTGAAGTATCCGCTGCTAACTGTTCCTCAAGTCCAGTCGGCTTAATGCCAACAAAGGAGCATGCAAGTGTGAAGTTGGGTAGACATCAAGATGATCTATTTGCAACTATTTTATGGCTGAGAGCAGGATCATGGCATGACTCAAAGGCACAGCAGTGAACATTGTACTCTGATGAGTAAAAGCAAACACATGCTGGTGGTTCTTCTAAACTGCTAACAGTAAAAAACCTTCATCAGGTCAATAGCGACTATGTTTCCAGGGCGATGTTGATTTGCTTCAGGAGGGATCCTAAATCTTAAATCAGCTGCAGCTGGAGTCACAGCCTGTTCCTATTTTGGACCACTTATAGTCATTCAAGATCTATCATAGTCATTTCTAAGATTCTGCACTGGCTAAGGTAGTTTAAATGGGGACATTTTTTCAATTTTTTGCTGTTGGCGTAATTTGGTGTGATTTGGTTTTCCGCTGGTGTGGGTTACTATCTTGTTAGGGAACATGCCAGACACTGCCATTTATCCCTTCTGATCATAACAGGCCTCACTGCACAGATCAGATAGCCAGTGGATGGATTCTGCTAGTTGCTAAGTATGCCTGTTCCAGTTATAAATTTAGGAACTGAAGAAATAATCACTGACTAGGTTTGTAGATATGCTCAGTGAATGCAATTTGAATTGGGACCAAAACTCCATTTATCACCTGACTTCCCTAAGTTGAGAGACAGTAGCTTTAATTACAAACAGAAGTTTTAAATTGGATGATTAATTTGTTGAGGATTCTGACAAGTTGATGGAAGAGAAGAAAAATGCGTCTCCTATTTAAAGTACAAATTTTTGCTGTATGGGGGGAAAACCAGTTATGAGTTAAAGAATGTGCAGTAGATAGATAAAAATGGACTTGGTGTAGAATGTTCTGAATATATCTGTGATGTCCATCTCGTCCAGTGTGTCATTTAAGACCTTTATTTCCTTGTTGATCTTTTGCTTGGATGATCTGTCCATTTCAGTGAGGGGTGTATTAAAGTCTCCAACTATTATTGTATTCTTGTCAATGTGTTTCTTTGATTTTGTTATTAATTGGTTTATATAGTTGGCTGCTCCCATGTTAGGGGCATAGATATTTAAAATTAAAATTGTTAGATCTTCTTGTTGGACAGACCCTTTGAGTATGATGAAGTGTCCTTCCTCATCTCTTATTATAGTCTGAGGAAGTGGAGATGCAACGGGGGTGGGAGTTAAGGTGGTAGGAAAAGTAAAAATGAAAGAAGATGGGATCGGGAGGGAGAAAAACCAAAAGAGACTCTTAATGTCATAAAACAAACTGAGGGGGGTGGGGGGAAGAGGGGTTGGGTGAGGGTGGTGGGGTTACATCATATGTTTAAATAAAGCTTAAATAAAGTAAAAAAAAAATAAAAAAAAATATAAATACCAAAAAAAAAAAAATGGACTTGGTGTATAGCGCAGCAAAGAAAAATGTGGTGTTTCGGTTCTCTGGAAATAGTATATGACCACAGCAAGGAACCGATTGTGTAAGTTGTCTAGAGTGAATTCAAGTGGGATGGTTATCCCAGGTTGCACTGTACTGCAGTAGTGTGGGAAGATCTGCAGTAGACACAGACAGTGGAGCAGTGCCATCCACGGGCACAGTGAACTCAGCAGAACTTGAAGGGAGTGGAGATGTCCTGGGGCTGGGGGTTCAAATGAGGGGCAGAGGTGAAGGCATATTCAGGAAGGGCATGGATTAAGTGAAAGCAAGGTATGTGGCTTTTCCATTCTTAAAACCTATCTAATTGCCTTCTCACATTACGCAGTGCCGTTCTCTCAATAATATGAGAATCTTGTCTCCTAGTCACACCGTTTCCAGGCAGTCTGTTCTGTTGAGCTCCTTTCTGTTTCTCCTCCACCTGTTCACGTGTAATTGCTAATTGCCTGTGTGGCTTACTCCCTTTCTGATCCTTCCTGCCACTACTAGATTAATATTCCTTAACATGCCACTTTTTTTTTCTTTATCGAGCCATCCTTTTGCTTTAAAAAATTTCCTTCCTGCAGTTCTCTTGTGCTCCCTCTTTTAGTTAGCGTGGCCTTTGTGCCAGGTTTGCTGGTTTGTGGTTCCTTTAAGAATTGTTCGTAGGACATATCTGATAAACAGTATCCAAAATACATAAGGGACTGATACAACTCAGTACCAAAAAACAAATAGTCTGATTAAAAATGGGCAGAAGAGGGGCGCCTGGGTGGCTCAGTGGGTTAAAGCCTCTGCCTTTGGCTCGGGTCATGACCTCAGGGTCCTGGGATTGAGCCGTGAATTGGGCTCTCTGCTCAGCGGGGACCCTTCTTCCTCCTCTCTCTCTGCCTGCTTCTCTGCCTACTTGTGATCTCCATCTCTCAAATAAATAAATAAAATCTTTAAAAAAAATTTAAAAAAATGAGCAAAAGACAAGAATGGACATTTCTCCAAAGAAGACATCCAAATGACCAACAGACAAATGAAAAGATGCTCACCATCAGTAATCATCAGGGAAAAGCAGATCAAAACTACAATGAACAACAGCAACAAACTACAATGAGCTGTCACCTCATTCCTATCAGAACGGCTAAAATCTAAAACATAAACAACAGGTTTTGGCAAGGATGTGCAGAAAAAGGAACACTCATGCACTGTTGGTGGGAATGTAACCTGGTGCAGCCACTGTGGGAAATGGTATGGAGATTCCTCAAAAAAAATAAAAATAGAGCTACCCTATGACCTAGTAATCACACTACTGGGTGTTTACCCCCCAAATACAGAAACACTAGTTCAAATGGATACATGTACCCCCATGTTTATTGCAGCATTATTTACAATAGCAGAACTATGGAAGCAGCCCAAGTGTCCATCAGTATAAGATGGATAAAGAAGATGTGGTGTATATTATATAATGTAATATTATTCAGCCATAAAAAGAATGAAATCCTGCCATTTGCAATAGTGTTGGAGCTAGAAAGTATAATGCTGAGCCAAGTAAGTCACCCAGAGAAAGACAAATACCATATGATCTCACTATGGAATTTAAGAAGCAAAACAAAGGAGCAAATTTAAAAAAGAGACAAACCAAGAAACAGACTCCTAACTATAGAGAACAAACTAATGGTTACTAGAGGAGAGGAGGGTGGGGGAATGTAGGAAGTAGGTGATGGGGATGAAAGAGTGTACTCACCTTGATGGAAAAAAAAATGATAATCAGTTTCCTTCCTGTAATCCCTCTGTGCTCTTCCTTTTAGTTAGCATGGCCTTTGTGCCAAGCTTGCTGGTATGCAGTTCCTTTAAGAGTTGTTCATGGGGGAGCACCTGGGTGGCTCAGTTGGTTAAACGTCTGCCTTGGGCTTGGGTCATGATCCCAGAGTCCTGGGATCAAGTCCCACTTAAGGACTCCCTGCTCAGTGGGGAGTTTGCTTCTCCCTCTGCCCCTCCCCCTACTCATGTGAGTTTGCTCTCAAACGAATAAAATCTTAAAAAAAAAAAAAAAAAAGAGTTCATAGGGATGAGAAACTTCCTCCCCTTATCAGGCCCTACATCTATAAACCTATCTTGTTTCCCTGCCATTTAGAGCTTCGAGTGCTGCTGGGGTTCTCCCCACTTCTCAGCCAGGTTTTCCATCCTGGGCACTTGGGCCTCCCTCCGGTGCACTTACATCTGCACCATCATCTTTAGGAAATTCTTGCAAGGTTCTGGCTGTGAATGGTACAGTTTCCTGTTTGTAGGGCTGGGGTAGATTTCCTGTGGGAAGATGCAAAAATAGGAGGTAAAATGCTCGGGTTCAACTTGCCAACTGGACCCAGAATCTACCTATGTAGTTATAGAGCTCACAGTTGGAAGTTGGTGGACAGTCCTTTCTTTCCACCTCAGGCTCTCTTAGCTGGTTCTCCCTCTTCTGTTTCATCCCAGGTCCTCCTTGTTTCCCTATCATTATTCTGAGGTGATTTCATCTAATCCAATGGCTTCAAAACCTTTTATCAGCTGGTAGGCACTGAAGTGACCTCTTCCCACTCCAGCTTATATGATTGCCCTGTGTTCAATGTTCAGTGGCATGTCCAAGAGGAATCTCCAAGTTAACCTGTACCAACAAGATCTGCTTTCCGTCTCCATCTCCACTCCCAGACTCCACCATCTCAATAATATTCAACATGCAAAGTAGCATTCTTTATCTAGTTATTTGATCCCAAACCTCTGAGTAACCCATGTCTTGTTGTTGTTCTCATCAGTTAGTCCACTTCACCAGCAAATCATATTGACTCTTCCTCCAAAAGATGCTTACCTCCCCATTTATCTACTTTCCATCCAGACTTCTCCTACTCTTAGTCCAAGCCCAAATCATCTCTCCTTGGCTATGACACTAGCCTGCTAACTGGTCTGTCTGTTTCTAATCTTGCATCCGTCCCCAAACCCCCGCCCCCATGACTTATTTTCTGTACGAAAGCTAGAATAATCTGATGAAAACATCTTCGAGTTAGTTGAATTCAAGGTGATTCTGATTATAACACAAATACCCAGTTTTTCAGTGATAGGTTCAAAAAGACTTGTTGGAACCATGGTGAATATATATATATATATATGTATATATGTATGTGTATATATATTTATATATATTATTTTTAATATATATATTTTTAGGAATTTGATGAAATACACATATTTACCTGTAACTCTAAATATTAAACCCATTATGGTGGTTACATGTACATACTTAAAATTACATAAAAGAATGTACTGGTTTAGAAATGTTTTCCATTCTTACATTTCATAAGACGGATTCATTTCAACACTCCACATGCATCTTCTTCAGCTGTTTTATTGAGGTGTTATCACAGCATGGTTGACATCAGATCCTTGAGTTTCTTCTGAAACATCTGACACGGTATTCCAGGGAGTATAATAATCTCTTCCATTTGAATTGTTTCAGAGACAACACTTTTGGCACCCAAGTATGATGTTGTCCCTGAAAGTCCTATATGAACCATGCTCTTCCTGTATAACAGTAGACAATTACTTAGGCATTTTTCCTGTGCTTATTTGTGCTCTACATAAATGATACGATTATTAAATGGATATATACTCAGCATGTTTCTTTTTTGTGTTTTTTAATAGTGGGGAGGTTTGTCTGAATAACTAACTTGCCTTTACCAGAAACTAGAAGTCCACTGTCTTCTCCTGTACTTCTGAAGTACTTTCAGTGTGGCCTGGCATCCAGAATACTTTTTATGGTTTTCTTCATCCTTCACTAGTCAGTTCTTGCTCAGTTTCCTTTGTTGGTCCTTCCTGATGATCCCATTTCAGTAGTAGTTCCATGGCTCAGCCCTTGGACATTCTCTTCCCAGGAGATCTCTTTTAGTTTAATGGCCTTACCTATCATCTGCATGTGGATCATTGTCAGATCATTGTCAGATCTAGTGTCATCAGCCTAGACCTTAACCTCTGAACTCAGACTCACATGTCAGCTGCCAACATGATATCCACACTTACTTGTCTAATACTGGATTTTCTACTTCAGACTTGCTATTCTATTGGTCTGTACCCCTCTCAATAAATGGCAGCTCTGTTTTTCCAGCTGTTTAGTTACATAGTTATTCTTGGCTTCTCTCTTTCACATCTCCCATCTCTAAATAACAGGTCTAATTATTTGTACCTTAAAAAAATACCTAGAATCTCACGACAATTTCTCACTTGAACTATGACACTGGCTCTTCACTGGTATTTATTCTTATGTTTGTATAATCTGTCTTCCTCATGGTATCCAGAGTGCTGTTTTTTTTTTTTTTTTAAAGAGCTGAGCAGAGAGCCCGATGTGGGGCTCGATCCCAGGACCCTGGGATCATGACCTGAGCCAAAGGCAGAGGCTTTAACCCACTGAGCCACCCAGGCGCCCCAGAGTGCTGTTTTTAACCCACAAGTCAGATCATGCCATTCCCTCTCACTGAGACTGAAATTCAAGGTTCTTACCATGGCCTATAATGTCATACAAGATCTGGAGCCTGTCTCTCTGAACATGCTTGCCTTTGGGATGTTGTGTGTGCCCTCCCAGCTACCTGGAACATTTTGCCCTGGCCTCCACATTGCTCACTTCTTCACTCCTTCTGCTCTCTGCTTAAATGTTATCCTGCCAGAGACGCCTTCTCTGACAAGTGACTAATTGTCTTACTCTTCTTTAACTTTTAGGACTTACCACTGGGTAAACTATTTTGTAGGTATTTGTTAATTATCTGTCTTCTTCCCACTTGAATGTACATTCCATGAGCCCTATCCCCATCATCTAGAAGAATGCTTAGCACAGAGTGGACACTGTAAATATTGAGCTAATAAATGAATATCATTATCCTCGTACTCATTGAGCTCATTTTACTAAAGGCACTGCGCTGATGTAAGTACTGGAGGTATAAACAAGTTTAGGATATGGCAGGTTTGGCTGCAGACTCA
Source organism: Taxidea taxus jeffersonii (assembly GCA_003697995.1). Lineage (NCBI taxonomy): Eukaryota > Metazoa > Chordata > Mammalia > Carnivora > Mustelidae > Taxidea > Taxidea taxus. The sequence continues at coordinate 68,677 of ML093206.1, forward strand.
CGGTGGTACAGCAGGAGAAAATCAGGGATGCATAAAGGTGGAGGTGTGTGGAATGAGCATAAAGATTCCTTGGGAGATGGGAGTAAGAAAACCGTGGTCAGATTGGTGGGAATGACCCACAGGAATAAATGGAAGGAAATGGGGAGCCAGGCGGTAGATTAGAAAGCAGACGTGTCCTGGGCAGAAATAATTCTATTACAGGTAATGGGGGAGAAGAAGAGGAGTGGATCTTATTTTTTTGTGGTTTACTTGGATTATGGTGCAGATTCTTGGTCTTTTTAACTTGATCTCTTTGTAGAACGCTTAGAAATATAATTTACAGTTTTGTTGTAGAGCAATTGTAAAGTGTTTATGGACACTACACTCAAATGTTTCCACGTTTTATTTTGTTCATAGAATGTGAATCCTTTTAGGAGCTAATGTTCCCCTGTCAATAAAGCCAATCTATCCTACTATAGCCTGTGTAAACACATCCTATAATGGGAAGGCACTGGGGAGAGCACAAAGAAATGGAGTGTCATTCTAGAGTTAGTTTGATATTGTTATGGATTCCATCAGTCTTTTATTTCTCCCAGCAGAGTAATGGATATTTTCTTATGTGTTAAAAGTCTGTGCTAGTGTTTGGAAACTATTTGAGTAGTTTTTGCCTTAAAGAAAAAAGATATATTTCAGGCTATGGTAGTCAGGTAGCACATTATTACATTTTGTAACAGATAATTTAAGGAAAAATCAGTTCCTTATAGACAAGTATTAATTTGCTTTTTTTAATACTCTGTGAATTTTGGCAGGATTTCTTTTGGATTCCCTGATTTCCAGTAGATAAACATTTCCATATTCTCTGTTTTCTGTTTCTGAAACTATCTGTTACTCATATAAGGGATTTCCTGGAACAAAGAAAGAAGCCCTCTTCTGAAACATCTCAATTTCTGAGTGGATTCAAGTGATCCAGGCTTATTGATACCCCAGCTGCCTTCCAGAAGCAAATGTGAATCCTGTCTGGAGAAGTCTAATCCTAGGCTTCAAAATATTTTTCCAGTTTTCATGTATAGATTCTAACCCCCAATAGAAAGTAATTAGGCCTATGAGGACATAAGATGATATGGCAAAAACAAATGAACAAACAAACAAGCAATGTAACAGTATCCACAGAGGATACAGACAATGGACGTATCAGATGTTGACCTTAAAATAACTAGATCAGTATATTCATATTCAGATGGGACATTTCAATAGAGAGCTAGAGCTATAAAAACAAATAAAATGGAGATTCCAAAACTGAAAAATGCAGTATCTGAAAGTAAGAGTTCAGTGGATTAGACATGGCTGAATAGAGAATTAATCTACTGAAGTAAGGTGGGGTCAGGATAGAGAGAGATGATGATAGAAAACATGGAGAAGAGCAGAAGAGATGGGAGATGACAGTGGAAATGGTGGTTTTCACAATAGGTAGTGCTGGATTACTTTAGATATCAGTAGAGAGAGACTGTATTAAGTTATACTGTACAAAAAAATCGATTCTGGTAGATTACATGTTTAAATATAAAAATGTTAAAACAATAAAGCTTCCAGTAGGTAGCAAATAAAAATATCTTCGTAGGGACGCCTGGGTGGCTCAGTTGGTTAAGCGGCTGCCTTCGGCTCAGGTCGTGATCCCAGCGTCCTGGGATTGAGTCCCGCATCGGGCTCCTTGCTTGGCAGGGAGCCTGCTTCTCCCTCTGCCTCTGCCTGCCTCTCTGTCTGCCTGTGCTCGTGCTCTCTCTCTCTCTAACAAATAAATAAATAAAATCTTAAAAAAAAAAATCTTCGTGATCCTGGAGTTGACTAACATTTTTTTAACAGGACACAAAAACACTCTCAGAAAGGAAAATATTTATAGATTTGATTACCTTAAAATTGAGAACTTCTGTTCATCAAAAGACATCATTAAGAGAATAACAAAATAAGACCTAGGGTGCAGGAAGGTATTTGACACACACATAATTAACAGTGGGCTCTTAATTACAGTATCTAACAAACTGAAAGGGGTAACCCAATAGGAAAATGAACACAAGACTTGAACAGGCAGTTTACAAAAGTTATCTCAAAGAGGCCATTTAACACACAAAAAGATGCGTAGCCTTATTTTCTTTTAAAGATTTATTTATTTAATTGACAGATCACAAGTAGGCAGAGAGGTTGGCAGAGAGAGAGAGAGAAAGGAGGAAGCAGGCTCCCTGCTGAGCAGAGAGCCCGATGCGGGCTCCATCCCAGGATCCTGGGATCAAGACCTGAGCCAAAGGCAGAGGCTTTAAACCACTGAGCCACCCAGGCATCCCGATGCATAGCCTTATTAATCATTAGGAAAATTCAGTTTGATTGTGATGATGTACCAAAGGATACCCACCAGAATGGCTATAATTAAAAAAAACCTGTCAACATAAATTTTGGCAAAAATGTAGAGCAATTGGAATTCTTTTTATCTCCCTGTTGGAATGTAAATTGTCTTAATAATTACTTTGGAAAACTGATAATCGGCAGTGTCTACTAAACTGAATGTAAGAATGCTTTGTGATCTAGCAATTTCACTTGCAGGTGTTTACCCAACAAAGCACATGTTTACATGTGCCAAGCATAAGATATTCTTAGCACTATTCATAAATTGAAACAGCTCCAACATCCATCAATAATGACTAAGTTGTGGTATATCCACTCACTGGAATACTATCCAGCAATGGAAAAGAGCATGGATGAATGTCAGCAAATAGAATTCAAGCAAAACCATGGCTGCAGATAAGTGGTAATGTTTGGTCTGATCATGATTAAGAACTGAAGGAATGGCAGTCCATTCTAGAAGTTCTCCATGCATGAATGAATTTTCTTGACTTTTGAGTTTCACACTAAGATCATCTGTATAGACATTTAATTTGAACTTCATTAATATCTCTAATATGTTTGCCTTGCGCTAGTTTTGCTAAAGAGCACAAAGAGCATCCTAGTCATCAGCTGGAAGGCTGGGCCCTGGCTGCCAGAATCTTCGGAGTCTGCTGGGGAAGGGGGCTGGAAGCCCCAGTGGGAATTCACTTAGTCTCTATTTGTACTTTGGTAGTGGTCTCTTTGATTTGGTCTCCTTTCCCCCAGTCTAGAAACTTTCTGTTTCATTTTCTCTCAGAATAAACCTCCCGATTTCAATGTCTTCTTCGGTACAAGTTCAGTGGCAGTCACCTGACTCATTGGATAGAGGAGGTAATCTAGGGATAAGCTTATTTTTTATCAGACTTTGCCCTGTATTTGTTATTTTACCCTTCCCCTTTCACACTTAGTTTTAGAAGTACCTTTTTAGTTAGTAGTACCAGACAAGTGGTTATCTACCTGCAAGAATTATGGATTCGGATTTCTTCCCAATCTGTATGATAAATCAGTTTCCATTGAATCAAGGAATTCAGTGGGAAAGATCAAAAGAAGGAGAAGAAAGAGAAAGAAGGGAAAAGAAGGGGAAGAAGAAAGATCTCTACTATATAGATAATGCCTACAAGTCAGTAACAGAAGATTGAAAACCCAGTGGGAGAATGAGCAAAACACCTGAACAGGTACTTCACAAAAGAGGACATACAAAAATATGCTTACCATGTTAATAATGAAGAAAATTCAAATGAAGACCACAAGATATGGATGAGTCAAGGTGAAATCTGACACCAGTAGATACTGATTAGCTTACAATTCAGAGGCAACTCCTACCTGGCTGTTGGGACTACCTTGGGACAGCCATTTTGGGAAGCAGTGGGGCAGTGCCATGATGTGGAACTTTCATGGTTCTCTTTCTATATATGTACCTCAGTCTCTCTTGCTCCTGTAACCCAGGAGACAGATGCAGTGGCCTTCACAGTGGAATGGTCTGTAAGAACGAAAGCTGACAGCAGCCATAATGCCTCTTACTAGAAGATTGGGTTAATAAATGGCAGTATGTCCTGCATGTCCATTTAAAACAAAACTGCCCTGATAGTTATTTTATTTCCTTACAGGAAGTGTTTTCATTTTTCTTACATCAAAAGGAGTAGTAAAGTTTTAATGACCTGTATTTCCACACCATCTCCTGAAAGACAGCATACTCCCTCTTCCTGTAATCACTTGAGGCAGGGCTCTAAATGTAGTGGAAGCCAGAGACTAGATTTTCAACCATGATGATTTGTAAGTAAGAGAGTAGGAAGAAGAGTAGTTTGCCCTCTGGGATCTTTCAAGAAAGCAGTTTCTTGAGTTTGGTGATAGAGGTAATAGTAATCATTAATATTAATAACAATAATTAACAGTACTAGCTACCATTTTTTGAGAATTGACTGTGTGTCCTACCCCAGGCTACTCGCTCATTGAATTGTCACAGCAGTATCCTACAAGGTGGGCATTATTATCTCATTTATGAATAGAAAACTGAAGCTTGTAAGAGTTAATGAAATTCGTTCAGGATCACAGTTTTACATAGTGCTGCAGGGAATTACATACATGTTTGGGTGACCACTCCATCTTAGTATTGTTAGATGAAGTGACCCTGCTGAAGGAAAGGAGAAAAAAAAATCTAGACATCCTATGGGCCACAGACCATAATAAACTTTTGGAGGCAGTGCTGTGGTACTGTCGTTGGCTTACTACTTTTCAAAAGTCATCCTGACACTTGGCACTGTGAGAAAGCATAACTCTATAGATCTTAGAGAGGTCTTTTTGCCTACACTCAGCACTTGTCATTTGGTAGAGTCTCATGTGTTATTGAGCATTATATCACCTAAACAATATCTTTTCTTTTTTCTCTTTTTTTTTTTTTGAGTATGCTGACACACGATGTTACATTACTTTGAGATGTATAACAGAGTGATTCAGTAACTCTGTACATTGTCCTGTGTCCACCGCAAGTGTAGCTCCCATCTGTCTCCATACAACGCTTTTACAGTACCAGTGGCTATATTTCCTATGCTGTGCCTTTTATTCCCGTGACTTAAAAAAATGGACTCTGTAGGACCATGATATTATTCCATGTTTTGAGTAGATAACTTGTGTTCATTCTTCAAAAATCAAAGAAAATTCAGAAGTGAGAAATATATTCTACCTTGTGTTCCAAAGCCCCAGAGCACCATCATGCAAAATTAAGCATTGTTATTAGTTGCTTTTGGCTTGTGTATCCTTCCAGAGAATTTTTTATCCAAGGAAATGTGAGTTTAGATCCTATTTGTCTGTTTATACACAAAAAAATACTGTTTTGAACTTTTCCTGTTTTACTTAACAATGTCTCTTATACATCATTCTTTCCCTATAGTATATAGAGAGCTTCCTTTTTTTTTTTTTATAGTTACAGTGGACCATATTTTATTTAACCATCCCTCTTTTGCTGGGCACATTCCTCCTTAATATCTTACTGTTATAAGCAGAAAAATATGAATGTGTCTCAGGTATACAATTATATACAGAATAATTTCTTCCTAGAGGTGGATTTGCTAGATTTTTTAAATTTTGAAGGTAACTTGCCAATCTGCTGTCTCTGGGATTTGTGCCATGTTATACTTCCACCAGCAGTACTAGGGTGTTGGTATCATCCAGAGTCTTAATGGCAGTCTTTGCTATCAGACTTTCTGCATTTGGCCATTTGAAGGCTAAACAATTATTTTAATATACTGTTGACCCTTGATCAATATGGGTTTGAACTGTATGGGTCCACTTTTTTTTTTTAAGATTTTTTAAATTTATTTATTTGACAGACAGAGATCACAAGTAGGCAGAGAGGCAGGCAGAGAGGGAGAGAGGTAGAAGCAGGCTCACCGCCGAGCAGAGAGCCCAATGCGGGGCTCGATCCCAGGACCCTGAGATCATGACCTGAGCTGAAGACAGAGGCTTTAACCCACTGAGCCACCCAGTTGCCCCAATGTATGGGTCCACTTTTATACAGATTTTTTTTTCAATAAATACTTTGGAAAATTTTTTTGAGATTTGTGAAAATTTGAAAAAAGCTTACAGCTGAAGCATATAGCCTAGAAATATTGAAAAAAAATTAAGAAAAAGTTGGGTATGTCATGAATGCACAAAATATATGTAGATACTAGTCTATCTTATCATTTACTGTCATAAAATACTATAAATCTATTATAAAAAGTTCAAATTTGGGGCGCCTGGATGGCTCAGTCGGTTAAGTGTCTGACTCTTGGTTTTGGCTCAGGTTGTAATCTTGAGGTCTTGAGATTGAGCCCTACATAGAGAGATGCAGGCCCAGCAGGGAGTTGACTTCACCCTTCCCCCTGCCCCCTGACTCAAGTGCACTCCCTTACTCTCTCTAAAATAAGTAGATAAATCTTTAAAAATGTTAAAATTGATCACAGCTCAAGCAAACACTATACAGGGTGCCATTTGTAGTTGAGAGAGATATAAACAAATGTAAAGATGCAGTATTAAATCATAGCTACGTAAAACTCACTGTAACACACACTGTATTACTATAAGAATTTTATAGCTACTTCCTGGTACAGTTGCAGTGAGCTTAAGTGTTGGGAGTATCTGCTTAAAACATCATGTGACACTAGTTATCTGCACTTGAGCCGAAGTTCATCTCTGTAGGAAATTACGTTATCACAGTAAAAAGTGCTCTATTGTGGTTCCTGTATTGGTAGTTAGGTTTTTTTCAGGTGAGGTGTCAAAAGTTATATGTGGACTTCCAACTGTGCCGGGACCTCAGCACCCACAATCCCTACATTATTCAAGGGCCAACATACATTTCTCTTATTATGGGCAAAGTGGAGCATCTTCTTGGTTGGGCCATTTATAGTACCTTCTCTATATATTGCCTTTTCCTCTCCTTCATATTTTCTCTTGGCCTCTTAGTTTTGTTCTAATTGATATCTGGGAGGCATATATATGTATGCCTCCCATATATACACACATATACAAAAGTGTATGTGTATGTGTGTATACATAATGTCTTTTGTGATATGAATTGAAAATATTTTCCCCATTTGTCTTTTTTAAAAAGATTCAGCTTTATTGAGATATACTTGATATATAAAATTGTAAGATATTTAAAGTATAGATTATGGTGATTTGATACATTATGAAAGAACTCCCCCATCTAGCTAATTAATACATTCACCACTTATAGATTTATCTTTTTTTTTCTTTTGAGATCATTTAAGTTCTACTTTCTTAGTAAATTTCAGTTATACAATAAAGTGTTCTCCACTATAGTCACCATGGTTTTTTTTTAAACTTTATTTTATTTTTTCAGTGTTCTAAGATTCATTGTTTTTGCACCACACCCAGTGCTCCAAGCAATATGGGCCCTTCTTAATACCCACCACCAGGCTCACCCAACCCCACACCTCCCTTCCCTCCAAAACCTTAGTTTGTTTGAGACTGCAGTCTCCCCCTCCCCCTCAGATTTCACCCAACTCCCTTCTCCTCTCCTTCTCCCAGTGTTCTCTGTGTTATTCCTTATGCTCCACAAGTAAGTGAAACCATGATACTTGACTCTCTCTGCTTGACTTCACTCAGCATAATCCCCTCCAGTCCTATCCATGTTGATACAAAAGTTGGGTATTAATCTTCCTGATGGAGGCATAATACTCCATTGTATATATGGACCACATCTTCTTTATCTATTCATCTGTTGAAGGGCATCTTGGGTCTTTCCAGAGTTTGGCTACTGTGGCCATTGCTGCTGTAAACACTGGGGTACAGATGGCCCTTCTTTTCATTACAACTGTATCCTTGGGGTAAATACCCAGTAGTGCAATTGCAGGGTCATAGGGTAGCTCTACTTTTAATTCCTTAAAGAATCTCCACACTGTTTTCCAAAGTGGCTGCACCAGCTTTCATTCCCATGAACAGTGTACGAGGGTTCCCCTTTCTCCACATCTTCTCCAACACTTGTTTTTTAGAGGGTCCAGATATGGACCCACAACTCTGTGGTCAAATAATCTTTGACAAAGCAGAAATACATATACAGTGGAAAAAAGACAGTCTCTTCAATAAATGGTGCTGGGAAAATTGGACAGCTATGTATAGAAGAATGAAGCTTGACCATTCTCTTTCACCACACACATAGATAAACTCGAAATGGATAAAAGACCTCAACATGAGGCAGGAATCTGTCAAAATCCTAGAGGAGAACATAAGCAGTAACCTCTTCGACATCAGCTACAGCAACTTTTTTCAAGATATGTCTCCAGAGGCAAAGGAAACAAAAGCAAAAATGAACTTTTGGGACTTCATCAAGATCAAAATCTTCTGCACAGTAAAGGAAACAGTCAGTAAAACAAAGAGGCAACCCACGGAATGGGAGAAGATATTTGCAAATGGCACTACAGACAAAGGGCTGATATCCAAGATCTATAAAGAACTCAAACTCAACACCCAAAGTCAGATAATCATGTCAAAAAATGGGCATAAGACATGAAGAGATACTTCTCCAAAGAAGACATACAAATGGCTAACAGACACATGAAAAAATGTGCATCATCATTAGCCATCAGGGAGATTCAAATCAAAACCACATTGAAATACCACCTTACACCAGTTAGAATGGCCAAAATTAACAAGCCACTATGTTTTACATTAGATTCTCTGACTTTATTGCTCTTATCGTGGAAAGTTGATACCATCTTACCTACCTCTCCTTATTCCCCCCACCCGTTGCATCTGGCAACTACTTTTTTACTCTCAGTTTCTACGATTTTGACTTTTCTTTTCTTTTTTTTTTAGATTCCACACAGAAATGCTACCATCACTATTTGACTTCTTGGCTTGCTTGACTTAGCACAGATTTTAAGTGCCCTTAAAATCCATCCATGTTGTCTCAATGGCAGGATTTCCTTTGTCATGCTGCATAATATTCCATTGTATTTGTATACCACATCATCTTTATCTATTCATCACTTGATGAACCAAATGGAGGAAACATTTGTCTTTTGATTTTACTTATGGTATCTCTTCCTTAGAATAAACTTCTCTTAAAAATTTTATTCCTTTCTTCCTTCTTCCTCACTCCCCTCCTCTACCTTTCCCTCCCTTTCTCCTTCCCTTCCTCCTTCCCTTCCTCTTCCCCCTCCCTTTCTCCCTCCCTCCCTTCTTCCCTCCCTCCCTTCCTCCCTCCCTCCCTTCCTTATATAACCCAGCAATATAAATGCCAAACATATCAAACAGTAGAATTAAAAAAAGATCTTGGGAAAAGTAAGGACCAAGGAATTGCTTTAGCGAACTAGGTAAAGTCTTAGGGCAGTTTCAATAGCAATATGTGTCTAGTCAGCTAATATTTATCAGGCACTTCTTTCATGTCAGGAACCATACTTAGAAGTGGAAAAATGTAGTGAGCAAAATCAGATATGGCTCTTGCCCTATGGTATTTTAAAATTTCCTGGGATGCAAACTGTCAGATAATAAAAAATACATTATAAAAGGTATAAAAATACTTTATAAAATGTATAAAAATTATAAAATCTCACTGGCCAGGAGAGAAGAGAAGAGCCATGTAGGCAGAGAGGCAATACTTTGTTGCTGGGGAAGGTGAGAGGGGTTGGAAGAACAGTGTAACCAGAGGAAAAGAAAGCAAACCAAAGCTGGAGATGCAGTTGGGGGCCAGACCTTATAGGCCTTGCAGGTCATGATAGGGAGTTTTAAGAACTCCTATGTTGGGGTGCCTGGGTGGCTCAGTGGGTTAAACCTTTTTAAAAAATATTTTATTTATTTCTTAGACAGAGATCACAAGTAGGCAGAGAGGCAGGCAGAGAGAGAGAGAGAGAGAGGAGGAAGCAGGCTCCCTGCTGAGCAGAGAGCCCGATGCGTGGCTCAATCCCAGAACCTTGAGATCACGACCTGAGCGGAAGGCAGAGGCTTAACTCACTGAGCCACCCAGGTGCCCCAGAAACAGACTTTTGATTCAGTGCTGCCCGTGTGTGTTCACGTAGCGCTCCAAGTAGTAGTGAGCGAAAATGGCAAAAAGCCTGACCAGATCTACGAAAAGAGCCACATGAATGCTAAGTATTACAATTTCAGTATTCTTTATATCTATATGTGTTATGTACAACCCCCCCTCTTTCTAGTTAACAATAGGACTTGGTTGGAAGTTCTCTCTGGGAAGTAAATATTGGGTGATATGAGTGAGAACAAGGGAACTGAGAAGAGGGATGATGGCATGGGGAATATAAGGGACTTTCATGCAACAAAATCAGTGAACTCACTGCCCTTTCAAGAAACGAGAGGAGTGAGCATTTGGGAAGGTGCCTGGTGGGTTCAGCAAAGGGGATGAAACATGAGCCTAAAAGTTTTCAACCTTACCCCCAGTATCTGTATGTTCCTTGGGTCTGGGCTGGGCACGCTTGGTCAGAGATTGATGTACTAAATGCCAGTGGGTTGAAGAAGTCCTGTGTTTGTTAAAGGACAGAGATCATAAAACTAGGGGATAAAGGGACATGTGAAATGCAGATGTTTTGATACAGTGTCTGCTATCTGTATTGTCCAGTGTTGAAATGAAACTCTTTCTTTGGATTTATATACACAATTAGTGAAGGAGCCGGAATTCATGGGACTTGCCTGAGGTTCCAAGCAAGTTTAGTACTGATGACCAACAGAAGTACAGACAACTTGTGGTTCTACTTTGAATCTTTGAAACTCCAAGAACACTCTTCTGCCCAGACGCCTTTTTCTGCCTTTCATCTGTCATCTGAAAAATGTGGTTTCTTTTCCCCGGCCAAGGCTAAATGAAATCAGGGCATTATTTTGTAATATGTTGGCAGATACATTCTAAGTTGCCTTATTTTCTTACTGCATAAACGTTTAGATTTTTCTGAGGCAAAAATAGACTGTGCCTGACAAATTGCTACAAATCCAAATGTCAGTATGATGGGACTGTGCCCCCTGGAAACACTTGCCTTGGCGGCATTTTCAGACAGATGCTATCAACTGTTCTATCACAAGAGGTAATCTTTTGCACTTTCCTGTATGTAGACTGGTGATGTACATCGAGAGAGACAGCAGAAAGACCACTCCAGGCAAGGAGCAGCAAAGCAGCAATGAATACCTGTCCAGATGTCTGGACCTTCTCATCCATCACATCGTGCAGGAACTGCCACGGATCCTGGGTAAACTGGGGGCTCCTCCGCAGGCCCCATGCTGATTGCCTTTCTGCGCATGGGCTTTTCGGTTGTGCCTCATTTTTAGTTTTGCCTCTTGCTTATCATAGGCGAGTGCAGTGACACCTTTTCTTGGTTGTGTCGTTTCAAGATTTCAATTCAAGATTTGCTTTATCTGTTTTATAGTTATTTTGAATCAGTGACATGACTGAGGCAATGAGCAGGCTAAAGGTCACACTGAGGTGTTCTCTGTGGTGAACGGGCAATTTTGGAAAATCAGCGCAAGGAAAGCATCTCAGGAGCTTAAAATTGAATGTAGGCTTTCTCAAGATTTCTCTCTGCCTAATTCCAAAAAGAAAAAATTTTCCTTCAGGGTACAGCCACACATTTATTTACTGTCAAGAGAATTTTAAAATGCATGGGCATTAATGTATAGCTATTAAAGAATTTTGATATTGAAGTTCAAAATTTAGAAACTTCTTGAATTTGAAGAAATTTAAATAAACATATCAAATAAGGATTTGCAAAAGATGTCTATTCCAGTTAATCTCTTATTCATTGTTATTTGGAGAAACTAAAATAATCTAAGGAATGTGTACATTTTGTTTAAATCCCATTCCATGCTTTTCCAGCAGATGTAGCTATAAACCAGAAATGTTTAAAATGTGAAATTTGATTCAGTCTCTTTTGGTAAAATATACTTAGACTCAGAAGTGTTGAGTATTAAATCAGAATAATGAAAATATCTTCATGGCTGATTGATGGTATCCTTTTGGTCCTTATACTTTGAGAGTTTTCTTTCTTTTTTTGCCTGTTAATGACTGAAAATAGAACATTTCAAATTTTGGGGGGGATTGTAACCTTTTATAAGATTTCAGCCTGAAGGTTACAGTCTGGTCAATTGGTAGTTGAGTTTCTTAGTGCCAGACTCATTGTGTTTTAGGATGTGATGCTAAGATTCAGATGTCTATAATACAAGTTTTATTTATGATTAGACTTATCATCCAATGGGAAGTTTTAGGAATTGATCCTTTTTCTTCCATCCTATTCTGTTATTTAAAAATTGCAGTCTGTTCTGTTCACTTACATATTTTTTTTTAATATTTTTTTTTACTTTATTTAAGCTTTATTTAAACATATGATGTAACCCCACCACCCTCACCCAACCCCTCTTCCCCCCACCCCCCTCAGTTTGTTTTATGACATTAAGAGTCTCTTTTGGTTTTTCTCCCTCCCGATCCCATCTTCTTTCATTTTTACTTTTCCTACCACCTTAACTTACATATTTTTTAAGTAGACTGGGCGTGGAACCCAACATGGGGCTTGAACTCATGACTCTGAGATAAAGACCTGAGCTGAGATTGAGAGTTGGGTGCTTAAACGACTGAGCCACCCAGGTGACCCCATTTTTAACTTTTAATTTAATTTATTTTATTATTATTTTTTTTTTTCAGTGTTCCAGGATTCACTTTTAATTTTTTAAATAAATTCTTTCTGTTTATACAAGTGAAAAGTACTTGTGGTTAAAATTTGGAAAAGACCAAAAAAAGAAGAAGAATCATGTCAAAAACCACTACTATAAACTCTGTTTAAAATTGCTAGATGAAAGATCAAACTTATATCCATTCTGTCCCCAGAGGCTACAGCTTTCTATTATAATCTCAATATTTGTGAATAAAATAACACAGCTCCTACCCACTTCTTTTATTTGGAAAGTAATTATTGTAGCAGTCCCATGAATGTTCAACCAGTGACTGGTGGTCCTGAAGTATTTGCGGTCTGTAACCTTCGTGCGTGCTCTGGGATGTGCTTTGCAGGTGACATTCTTAATGCCTTGGCTAATGTTTCTGGCCGCAAACACCCATCAACAGTCCAAGCGAAGCAGCTGAAGATGTGTCTACCGCTGATGCCTATCGTGCTTCACCTCGTAACTTCTCAGGTACTATCTTATTAGCAAAAAAAATAATGTAAAAGTAACTCCCTTTTTGGTAAACTGAGTCTTAGGACAGCATCTCAGACAAAACATTTTCATTTTGTTTTCTTACACATGGCTTTCAGGATTTAATCTGTGGAAACTCTCATCACACAGGTATTTCGACCTCAAGTTGTAACAGAAGAATTCCTTTTCAGTTATGGAACTATTCTTGTGAGTGACACTGAATTTTTAACGTTCCTAATAAAAATGTGGCTGTCTATACTGTCTGTGGAATTTGGTGTCAGAATGAAGTAATTTTAAAATCCTTGTGGTATTTATTTGTCTCTAGGGATGTGACCTTTTTATATTTTTATCTGTTGACTGTAATAAAATTTGACATTTGGAGAAGAATACGTTTTCTCCTGATAATGTATTTTGTTCAGATACCGCCCAAGTAGGGTAAATAAGTCCATAGAAAATACTTCATAGATTTTGGTATTACATTGTGAAAAAATTTAAAATAGTCAACCTGGTGAGAATAGAATGCTGGGAATATATTATCATCATTATTTACTTTGGCTTATGTTGTTCAGTTACATGCAGTGTCTCTTTTTATGGTGGCATTTCTCTAAGTTAAGCTCAGTTTAACTTTTTCTTTAATTTTGATGAGATGGGTAACAATGAAAAGCAAATCACTGTCCTACTTTTCACTTCATTTTTGTTCACAAAAAGCAGTCTTTTTGTTCAGGTTGTGGCTCACGAATCACATTATCTTTTTTCCTAGCCTGGAATAGTTATAGTATATATTGTTGATAAAATGGGACCTACACAAAGAGGAAGCTGAGATATTTGTCACATGCCATCTCCAGTCTTACTTTGATATTAATAACAAACCTCAATTGAGATTTTCAAAACACCATAGAGGTTTCTAGTTAAAATGAAGTAAACATCTCTATATTATCCTAAGTTTGTAATAAAAAAAATGACTGTCCTCTGCAAGTGGGAGTGTAGTTTTATCAAAGGTTCAACATAGAGTAAAATAATGAAGTTTTGAAGTTGAGTGGAGATCAGTGATTTTTTAGAGAAGGGTGTTCAAGCAATGTAGTTAGGGTCCTTTTGTACCTAACTTCAAATCTTTATTATCTTAAGTGCCTTGAATCCCAAATTTTGCAAAGTACGTAATTTTGTTGTTGTACATTCATGGATTTGCAAATTATTAGAATTTTCATTTGCTACCTTCTTTAATTTGCCTTTTAATCTGTTTTTAAGTATTATATAGGTATCATTTTGGCATGCTGTAATTCTCTGATCCTTTTGCACTGAGCTATCATTGCCTGGAAATGGTAGTTTTGCCCTTGTAGCCATCTTGGAATCTTTTGACACAATATTTATTTGGGATGCCAATAATTGTCCTTGTTTGCTCTCTTATTTTTTTCTCCTGTGGAGTACTTTTCTCTGTGTACATTAACTGACTGCAGCTTAGGTTTTCAAGGAACTGGCAAGTGTTTCCAACTAAAAGTCTTTATGGACTTCAGGAATTATGTGCCTGTATTTTGGGGAGAACACATCTGCTCCATCTAATGCTATGCTCCAGACAAGGGAGGAGCCCACACCCAGGAGGGACCTCCTCATCGTCTCCCAAGGATGCGTGAACTCTGTGTGGGTTAGGAGGTAGTCTGTGGGGTCCTCTTAATATAGGCCCTTTTAGGGAATGGAAAATTCTCTGGTTGAAAGGTAGTTAGGATATTGGAAAAATATTTAGCAGTTTTTTTTCTTTCCCTCCTAGATATTGTCACTCAGGTAGAGGGAGTTTAGGGAAGTAAAATGGAAAAGATCTTCTGGCTTTCTCCATAATGTTTTTCTAGTTTGGATCATGACCAGTTAACTTTTTCATTATTTTCCTCATCTCATATGTTATTTGGCCTTAGCTGTGTGTTCATTCTTCTTTTACTCAGTGTGGATGGCTTTGATGAAAAACTAGTAAAGGGGAAGAGGTATTGACTAAAATGAAGGACCTAGATTTACTTATCTACAGAGTTCTTATGCATTTATTATGAACTATTGAGAGTTGGCTGTTACTTCTGCAAACTGATTCATAATCTATCCAGAGGGTGCCAGAGGTATTATCGAAGTCACAGTGCCCTACTGATGCCACCAGGTGAAGTCAACTCATCCAACATCCTCTAGCTTCACAGAAATTCACAGCACAGATTAGCATATTAAAGCCTCTTGAGTTTTGTGCTTTGAAATAATTCTTTTAAGTTTTGTTTTGGTAAAGGTTTCCTGAACTTATTTGAGAAGTTTTGTTTGTTGGTTTTGTGCGTGCGCGTGTGTGTGTGTGTATGTGTGTGTGTGTGTGTGGAGAGAAGAGGGCTGCACAGCTGTATGTAGCAGTCCTATAGAAACTGTCCAGAGCATGGGGCACCTTCTGTCCTGGTGGCCTGAGGGGGTCATTCTGGTGTGTGTATTTAGTACTGTGCTTTGAAAGCCTTATTGTTCTATCTGGAGTTAAATATTATTTTTAGTTTTTTTTTTTTTTCAAAATATATCTGGTAGAATAGCTTAGTTTGCCTTCATTTGAGCTACTCTAGCCTGGTTCATCTTCAGTAGCTATATCTGGTGGCAGCTAGTTGCTGTCCAGAGCTTTCTGGGCTTCCTCTAAAGCAGCTCTCCAGGAGCTGCCGGCCTGCCTTCTATAGCCGTGGAGGCAGTAGTCAGGCTGGTGTGGTGGCCACTCATGAGAAGGGTCCTGAAGGAGCTGGGCTGGAGGGAGTGCTGGCGTTGTGCTTCCTGTTGGTCTTCTCATGCTGGCACCAGACACGGTTTGCCTATTTGACCCATAGACCTCTTTTATTTATTTTTTTTGGAGGGGGGGTAGGAAAATTCAGGACTTCTTACATATGGACACGTGAGTATAGCAGTTAACATTTTGTAAACATATTTTTCTCAACTAAAGTGAAGTTTTGGTCATCTTATGTTTTAAAGGGGCAAGTATTTGGAAACAATTTAGCAGGACACCTTTAAACCATTATTAAGCTTTCAAAGGGTCCAGGCAAAAGAGGACTACATAGCTGGTAATTGCTATTTTCCCTTCTGATGAACAGAAGCGGTATGTCATCAAACCCGCATTTCTCTCCAGTTAAAAAAAAAAAAAAAGTGTCTAGGCGTAGTGTGAGCCTCTAGGGAAGGCTATGGGGAGATTCTCTGGTGAATACCACAGTTCTGTGGGGCCTCCATTGAACTGGGCTGGGAAATAGGAAGCAATTACATTAAGGAAATGTGCTCGGGAACTCATGATGTGTATTAACCTAATGTTCACTGTGTTTCTTGTGTCCTTTTGAAAATGCTCTTGATTAATGAGCTGAGGAAGAGGATTTTGCTGTTTTTTTTTTTTTTTTTTTTAAAGTCCTGGCCTCGTAAAGTGCAACAATAGCGGTGTGGTGCCTATAGTTTTCTCCTACAAAAGACCACACAATTCTAACTTTCAAATACAAGAAATAAAGTTATTCTGGTAAAATTTTTATAGAAAAGTATAATTATAATCTCCTTTGTTAGTAAATCTTTACTTATCCTGAGCATTGAGATAATTATTTGAAAACAGATCTACTTCCTGCCTTCTGCAGTGAATGCTGGTTTGTTGTTAGGTATTGACCTCAGCAGCAGTAGATAGAGCAGAGAGAGTGCACTCTTACATTTTTAAAAATATGACACTATGTGCTTGGTCACTGCCTCACGGATGTTCCTATTATGACCCCTGCCTTTTTTTTTTTTTTAATTTTTTTTTAATTTTTTTTTTTTTTTAATTTGTTAGAGAGAGAGAGCACAGGCAGAGGCAGAGGGAGAAGCAGGCTCCCTGCCGAGCAAGGAGCCCGATGTGGGACTCGATCCCAGGACGCTGGGATCATGACCTGAGCCGAAGGCAGCCACTTAACCAACTGAGCCACCCAGGCATCCCTGACCTCTGCCTTTTATGAACTAGTTAATTTATATACATAGTTTGCTGCGGCAGCTCATTCCCAGCTTCTTTGAAGTACTGAATGATACTGCAGAGCACTAGCCAGCCCTTGAGGTGCTGCTTCTCCTTCTAGATGGTACCATTTTTGGGTCCCCACTCCTCCACTCAGGGAGTCTGGCTGTGGGGCAGGTATCTATCCTTTCTGCTCCTCTGCGAAAACTCCCAGCTTCAAAGCTTGTGCCCTCAGAAGGTGGCCTGTGTTACACCCTGTGCTGTACTCATACAGATTCCTGGATCATTGCCCCTCATGCCTCAGAATCTTCCAGCTTTGAACTCACTGCTAATATCTCCAGTTGGAAAACCAGACCTCACTTGGACCATTCTTGCAACACCTCAGCCTCTCAGCCTCTCTACCACCTCTTCCCTCAGGAGTTTGTCTTCCTTCTCTCAGTTGCCTGCACCCATGACATTTCCAGGACCAAATTGTCTGGCCACCACCCCTGATTTTCACCTCACTTCCTCTGCTCCTCATGTCCAACAGCCCTTCGATTCCTCTGAGACTTAAATTGGTCTTAGCACTTTCCACTCACCATCCTATCCTGCCAAGGGCCAACGATGTCAATTTTTCTCTTCACCCAGCTTCGAGTCCCTTGTTCAGTCCCCACTATTGTCTTACACAAACCTGTAATTCCCTTTGCTTTCTTCCTCTAGTGTCCTTCTCTAGCAGACCCTAGCTCTGGTTCTATGTAATTCTCCACCTCCTGCTTTGAGTGGCTAATATGGCTAGAAAAAACTCAATGAAGTAAATGGTCTCACTTTATGTTTTTCTTTATTTTTCTGTAACTGGTCTCACTTTAAATTAATGACTGCTCATCTCAATCGAGCCCTCTCTCTGCACACTGGCCTTTCTAGTGTATTTTCCTAATTTATACACCTTCATGCTTACTAGAAGAAGAGATGTATCAAAAGACATTAAAATTGGTAAATCAATGAAACATTCAGAAGGGATTTTTTAAAATTAAGCAGGAAGCATAAAGAAGAGAATAAGTTAAAAGAATCCCATAATTTCACTGTCTAGATAACCCTTCTTGACATTAAAAAAGAAAAAATATTAATACACATATGGCTAGAAAGTTCCAACAGTGCAGAAGGGCAGAAAATGAAACGTGAAAGCCCATCTCCTAGGCTAGTATTCTGTCTTCCTAAAGGAAACCTCTGTTGGTGGTTTCCTGTGATTCTTGCTAGAAAATTTTTGTCCTCATCTGTGTTTGTGTATTATCTATATTTAAAAAAATATACACAGGAAAGATCATAGTATAA
This sequence comes from Taxidea taxus jeffersonii, assembly GCA_003697995.1. NCBI lineage: Eukaryota > Metazoa > Chordata > Mammalia > Carnivora > Mustelidae > Taxidea > Taxidea taxus. The sequence goes on from ML093206.1 coordinate 86,939, forward strand.
ACACTGTGCTGTGCCTTTTTTCTTTACTAAGTAATCCATAGACCTTTAAATAGATTTATTTAAGTCAAAAGACATCTTTCTCTGAATATTTTATTCAACATCAAATTCATATTTACTTGGCAAAAGTTATGTGCCCATTTTGGAATTTTGTGAAATTATTTCAACCAAATTATTATGACAGGCTGATGTTGCCTTTTTAAAATTATTTATTATATTATTTCTTTTTTAGTCTTTTTAGTTTTTGTAGTCATAGACTGAAAAAAACCAATTTAAAGTATCTCATATGTTCAGCTTTCAAAAAAGCATATGTCTTTGAAATTTTGTCTTAAAGGCAATTTGTGCTTTTTTATTTAAATTATAAAATATGTGCTCATTCAAGAAAAATGTAGAAAATTATAGTGAGATTTGAAGGAAAAAATCACCCATAACTCCACCACTCTCAGAAACAACCCCATTGTTAACATGTTGTTTACTTAGTGAGTTTCAATTCACATATATGCATCTGTGTGTAGAAAACTATATGTGTAATGTAATATATATAATATATACACACATATATACATATATGACTTACACTGATACATGTGGTTGAGATTATGCTGTGTATATATATGTATATAGATTGTATCTTTTGTCTATTTAACTTCTTAAAGATTTTATTAGAGAGAGAGAGAGAGCAAGCAGGGGGAGGGGCAGAGGGATAGAGGAAGTAAACTCCCTGCTGAACACGGAGCCCCATGTGGGGCTTGAGCTCACAACCCTGAGATCAAGACCTGAGCTAAGATCAAAAGTTGGACGCTCAACTGACTGAGCAACCCAGGTGCCCCTCCATGTCTTAGTTCTTAGTTTCTTTTTATAGTGTAAAAACCTGTACATATGTTCTTTTATGTATGTTATATATACTTGCTTATATTTACCAAGTATTTTAAGAGGAACCATTGGACTCATTTTCCCTCCAGGCTAATTGCTTACTTTTTATTTAAATACCAGGGTAATCTTGTACTTTATTTGGTATTTGTTATTATATACAAAATGTTACATATGTATTCTTTTGTGTGCCAGGGGCCAGAACTCCCTGTTGCGGTGCTTCCACACGTCATCATCATGGCTATGCTGGTTATTATTACTGTTGCATTCAGATCTTGTGTTCACAAAGTACCTCTTCTCTGTGGGGCCTTCAGCTGGGGACTGGGAAATTCACACAGGGAGCTCGTAGGCCTGCCTCTAGAACAGTGTTGGGGGTCATCGTGCCTGGAGACACAGGGCTTCGCTTGGGGTTGGAGTAGCACATATATAAGAGGGACTAAGAACAGTGGTGAACTTTGAAGGCCATGCTTGAACTGCTGCATCTCCGTGCTAAGTGCAGTCAGGGTAGTCAAGGCTTGACCGTCCTGGGACAGGTTTGTTTCACCCAGTTAAGGTGCATCTGTACTGAATTCCAAGGTAGGGAGTAAGTGGTAGCATATTGGAAATGGTTATGTATTAATTGAATTATCCTCACTTTTATAGGTTGACCTTTCTGTGCTTTTATTGCTATTGCATTTATTCCAACATTAAATCTCATGGGTGGTGATCTGTATGTTTAAAAATGACTATGGTTTATAATATATATATATTATTTCATAGATCCTATTTTAAGATGATGACTGTAGTTTATAAATTGCATATGCTATGTAATACCTTCTAGGAATGATTTCAGTAAGAATGATGGGTGCAGTTTTGGGGAAAATATTATCTCTATTTTCTTTCAGAACTTTTTGGAATGTTCACTTACTAAATTTTATTTTTACAGAGTCATATTAAATCTGTAGATTCAGGAGAAACTAACATAGATGGAGCTATAGGTGAGTAGACCATGGAACATTTTGCATCTTTGAGGTACTTCGATGTTGTGATTTTGCACATGAAAATAAACATCTTTAATAATTACCTGTATTCGTAGGACTGATGGCATCGGAAGAATTTATCAAGATCACATTGTCAGCTTTTGAAGCAATAATACAGTATCCTATTTTGTTGAAAGACTATTGCTCTACGGTCAGTTCCAGCAGCTTGTGAGAAAGATTTTTTTTTTGTTTGCTTGGTATTTCTGTGTGTAAAGAGGGTAATTTACATATGTTTGGTTCATATATGTTTCTCATGAAATAACTGTTCAGAAAAGCTGCCCCCTGATGAGGTGAACATAGAAAGTATCTTCCCTCATGGATTTCTTTGGGATTACCGATGCTCATTATTCTGTTTCCCTTCTGGTCCACACCTTACCCCCAGCTTGCTGCTTCTTGCTTCTTTCCTGGTTATTTGTTGAACCCAAACGCATAAACTCTTACAGCAGGGTTTCTCGGTCTTGGCACTGTGAGCATTTGGGGATGGACCGTTCCTTGTTGTGATGGCTGTCCTGGGCATTGTAGGATGTTTCAGAGTGCCCCTGGCCTCTACCCACTAGATGTGGGTAGCACCCACTGCTTCCCCCTTTCGTGACAAACAGAAAGGTCTTTACAAGTTGCCAGATGTCTTCTGGACTGCGAAATTGCATCCATTTTAGAACCTCTGCCTGAGGGATCCTTAGCCGAGTTGAGCGCTGAATTTACAGGAGGGAGGAGAGGCTATGTGATTTCATTCTCACCCACAGAAAGCATCAAGAAAAGAAGCCAGGTAAGATGAATACCCTAGTTACCATTTTCCTATCTTCTCTAATGGTTCTAGGGATTGACTGAACTCAGTAAGGCAATTCTAACTTGGGGTCTTTTAAGTGCTAGTAGTCAGTGGTGCCTAGGACTGGAATCATCTAAAGCTCATTTGCTCACATATCTGCCTCCAGCTGGGACTCTTTTCAGGCACTCTCTCCATCCTCTGTGTGGTCTCTCCAGCAGAGTGACTTCAGGGTGGCCTGAGTTCTTACATGGCATCTGGGGACTTGGAGGACACATGTTTCAAGAGAGTGAGGATAATTATTTTTTGAGGGTAGAAAATTTCTACCAGTTCTTTATGGTTGTTTTCTTCTCCTTCTCCTCTATTTCCTCTTTCTCCTCCTCCTCTTTAAAAGTGCCTTAAAATGTGTGTAGTTTAACAAATAATTGCAAAACCAGTGCTTGAGAAATTGCTGCTCTGTTGAAAAACCATGACTGTAGCCCTGAATTTCCCTCAATCAGGATTCCTTTCCTCCTGGGAGAGGGGCCACTCTTCTGACTTTCATGGTAATCATTCCCATGTATTCCTTTGTAGGCTTGTGTATGCATCCCTAAACGATATAGATTGGTTTTGCCTGCCTTTGTACATGTATCAATACTATATGTGTTCATTTGTGACCCTCCCTTTTTTGCTTAGTGTTTGTAGGATATATGTGTTGTTAAGTATCTTTATGGTTTAATTTTTCATTAGTGTACTGTATCCTCACGTTGAAATATGAGTATATGCAGATATCACAATTTACTTATTTTTTTTCTCGATAGGCATTAGGCTCTTCCTGGTTTTTGGCATTTACACAAAATATTGCTGTGGAGATTCTTGTTTTTGTATTTTACACCACATAAGCATGCAGTATTTCTAGGATACATACTTTGGAAAGTGAAATTAGTGGTTATGGAATATTTACAAACTCATTTTGTCTAGAAAATGCCATAGTGTTTTCCAAAGAGGTGATACTAAATTGTATTCACACCAGCAGTGCAGTACCCGATCCCCACATCCTTCTCAACTCCTGTTATCTCAGGCTTTTTAATGAATGAATACATAGCAATATTTTACCATAGTTTTAAATGGTAGGATCAAGACTACTAAACGAGGCTGAGTTATTTTTCAAATGTTTATTGGCTACTTGAGAATATTCTTTTATGAAATGCTTGTCCAGGTATTTCTGTGATTTTGATTTTGACTGTTGTATCATCTTTCTATAACTTACTGAGGGAAGTGTGAATAAGTCTCCTTTAAGGCTTATGAATTTATTTCTCCTCGTGTAATTCTGCTTTTGTTTCATGTATTTTGAGGCCATCTTATTAGATGCATGAAAATTTAAATTCTTGTGTGATTTTATGAAATTGACCTTTGTTTTTTTGTGAAGTGACTTTTATTTCTAGTAATGCTTTTTGCCGTAAGGCCTATTTTGTCTCATTTAATATAATCACATGTACTTTCTTTTGCTTATTTGTTGATTTATCTTTTTCATTTTTTTCCCTTCCAACAGCTCTCTATCCTTATATCTTAGGTCTGTTTCATAGTAAATACTGTGTAGTATTTTAAAAAATCTAATTTGACCAATATTTAGCTTTTCACTGGAACATTTACTGTAATTGTTAGTATATTGGGCTTCGTTGGACTGTCTTCTTTCAGATTTTGTCATTCATATTCTCTCTTTTCTCATCTTTCATTTCTCTTCTTAATGACTTTTTTCATTTTTTCTCTGTAGGAATGTAATATTTAGGTATTCCCTGTTCTTTTACTGCTTGCCCTAAAATTTACATTATGCGTATTAACTTATTAAAAGCTGAACTTAAAAAAAGCTCTCTTTTCTTTAAGTAACATATCAGACCTTTAAGTAAAATACAGGTTATAGGTCTGAGATCATAAGTTCCCAGGGCAGCCTCGTCAGCAGTTCCCAGGAGTGTGAATGTGTGTGGAGGGGTTGGTGAGTAGATCACTGGAATAATTTTTCTATTACTCTGAGAGCATAATCCCCCCTCCTCAGTGCCCAGCTCAGGGTAAGAGACAATACAAGACTGGGTGTGCTGGGAAGTCCCAAACTTAAACCTTTCTCCCTGGCTCTGGTGCGCCGCCCCCCACCCCCAGCACCCCCCTAACCCCACTGAAGCCTGTATTTGCATTACTGGTAGGCACCTCCATGGCACAATCAGGTATGTGCTCACATGGTCTACTCCACTCTCTAGGTAAGACTTTCATTCAAGAAATTGGTCTGAAAATTCCACGACTGTCTTTTTCAGATCTCAAATACTTTTAAGATTTTGTTCTTTTTATATTTTATCTGGCATCATATCCTATATTTCAGTGAAATATACTATATTTCAGAGAGAAATATACCAAATAATCATACCCACTATTACCTGAAACTCTGTGTTGGTCACTTTCTCAGCACTGATTTCTGAGTTTTTCATTGAGCTCTTACTTGCTCCAGTGTTGCTTATTGATTCTTTATCCTAGTGAACAATAACCCCATGGAGAATTTGTTAAGATCCAGTACTTACATGTATCTGTACTTATATGTATGTAGGCATTTAATTATTTACAAAACATGAAATGCCATCATAATAACTACAGCCCGTATTATGATAGGAAAGGTACTATTGCTTCATAAAAAAATATTTTTTAATGCTATAACCCATGGGAAATCTTCTAATTATCTCTTCCTGAGCATGACTGGAATACATGAAATTGAAGATCCAGCACTCCTAGGAGCATAACATTGTTTGAAATGTTAGCACAAACTGCGTTCAAGGCTGCTGATCAATACTTTATTATATGGAAGTGATTACATGCACTTAATAAATTGAGCACAATTGCTTAACTCAGATTCTTTCCAGAGTTCAGACCACTTAGTTCCTCAGAGTTGGAAATCAACAGTGTGGCCTACAGAGCAGTCAGAAATACATAATGATTGGGGTTGTACAAAGAATTTGTTCCCATTCATGGTGGTTTAAAAAAAAATGTTACTAATAACAAAGAGAAAAATAAAGATGATTCTTAATTGGAAAATTATGGCAATAATATACATAAGTCACCTAAAATATATTTCAGTTTCTTTTATTAAAAAACTAAGCTATGTCATAACCCCCCCCCCCTTTTTTGTAAATGAAATCCTGCCTGAAATCCTGCCCTTTTGTAAATTTTTAAGCTAAAGCCTGGAGGCTAACAAATACTGAGTAATTTATCTTTAAATTGGATTTTTGGATTAAGAGTTGGTGAGGATGTAGAGCATGGAACTCTCAAAAACTTGTAATGGGAATGTAAGTTAGTACAGATACTTTTTTTGGAAACCGGGTAGTAGCTATTAAAGCCAAATATCATATTTACCATGAGTCAGCAGTTTCACCTCTAAATATACATTCCATAGAAATGTGAGCATATGTTCACTAAAATACACATAGAAGGATGCTCATAACTCCAAATGGGAAACTATCCAAATGTCCATCATCAACAATCTGATGGATAAACAAATTATGGTTTTGTCCTGTGATGTAATACTATGTAGCAAAGAAAGTGAATGATTAATAGTTATACATAAGAACATGGATAAATCTCACAAAGTTAATACTGAGATAAAGATGGAAAATACAAAATAACATTATACAGTTGCATTAAATTTGAAAACAGGTTTGTCTATTACAAGCTAGGATAGTGGTTATTCCTGGGGCAGGTGGTGACTGGAAGGGGCTACAAGGGGACTTTGCAATGTATTGGTAAAGCCTTGTTTTGATCCAGGTGCAGACATGAGTCTGTTCATCTTGTGAAAGTTAACTGAGACATATGCCTAGGATTAGTGTACCTTTCTGTATGTATGTTATGCTGAAATTTAAAAAGGTTGCATAAATATAAATTTTGTTTTCATAAATAAGTTTAAAAGTGTTTATATCTTGGTTAAATATAAGACTTTTTTTTTTTTTTTGCAAAGTAACTGATATGATGAACATATCTATTAATCAATCACCGGTATGGACTTGTATTCTATAGTAGTTTCCTATCGTTTCTGTAATAAATTATCAAAACTTTAGTGGCTTAAAACAACACAAATTTATTATCTTAGGGTTTTGGAGGTCAGGAGTACAAAATGGGTACAAAATGGGTGTCAGCATACCTGTGCTCCTTTAGGAAGCAATAAGGGAAAATTTCTTTTTTCTTGTCTTTTCCAGCTTCCAGGGGCTATCTGTATTCCTTGGCTTATGGTCTCTTCTTCTGTCTTCAAAGGTGGTGGTGTAACACCTTCGGATCACTCTCTCTCTCTGATTTCTCTCCCCCCGCCCCCCCCGACCCTACAGAGAATCTTAAGCAGGCTCTATGCCTGGTAAGGAGCTTGATGCTGGGCTCTATCTCACAACCCTGAGCCAAAACCAAGAGTTGGATGCTTAACTAACTGAGCCACCCAGGTGCCCCACTGACCTCTGCTTTTATTGACACATCTCCTTCTCTCACTCTGACCCTCATTTGTCCCTCTTATAAGGAGGTCTTGTTTTTACATTCGGCCCACCTGTCTGATCCAGGATAAAAACCTCAACTCGAGATCCTTGATGGAGTCATATTGACAAAATCACTTTTGCTGTGTAAGATAAGGAATTACCAGGTTTCAGGGATAAGGATGGTGGACATCTTTCTGTCTGCCATCATTCTGTGTGCTACCGATTCCTGTTTTTTTTTTTTTTTTTTAAGATTTTATTTATTAGAGAGAGAGAGAGAGCACAGGCAGACAGAGAGGCAGGCAGAGGCAGAGGGAGAAGCAGGCTCCCCGCTGAGCAAGGAGCCCGATGTGGGACTCGATCCTAGGACGCTGGGATCATGACCTGAGCCGAAGGCAGCTGCTTAACCAACTGAGCCACCCAGGCGTCCCCCGATTCCTGTTTTTATCAGCAGCTTCTTTGCTAGATTTATTTTGGTGCTCAAATTACACCAGACTTGGCCAACATAAAGCCTTTCAAGTTGGCTCTTTTTTTTTTTTTTATTTGACAGACAGAGCTCACAAGTAGGCAGAGAGACAAGCAGAGAGAGAGAGAGAGAGGAGGAAGAAGGCTCCCCAATGAGCAGAGAGCCCAATGTGGGGCTCGATCCCAGGACCCCGGGATCATGACCTGAGCCAAAGGCAGAGGCTTTAACCCACTGAGCCACCCAGGCGCCCCTCAAGTTGGCTCTTGTGTCCTTGTGACATACCCCATCACTTTTTGAGTGATTTTTTTTCCCTAACTTTCTGGCACAACAAGATCTTTTTGCTTCGGCTTCTAGCTTCCCTGCCCTGGCTCAGTCATTTCCCAGTCAATTCTCTGAGGAGCCTGGGCTCCTTTTCATGGGAGGTGGCATTAGTTAGGGCCCCAAGTGTGCTCCTCCTTCCTAGGATGTCTTGGATTCTAGGAAATGTATACATAAAACAGAGCTAGGAAGTGGGTACATGTATATACACATATGAACACGCAGGACACACTCATATACATGCTTGCATGTGCCTGTACCTACGCACACACACATGTATATATATTTTGAATCATGAGTTCACATTAAAACCTTCAAATCCAGTCCTTGTCCACATGGTCCTTTCTTGCCTTTCCCCATTTCATATTTGTGTGTCCCTTCTTTCCTTTGTAAAAATTCTGGCTTCCAGCAACATCACATTCTCTCATTTGCTTAATTGTATAAGCCATCTGAAATTGTTACAGAATTGCTTTACTCTCACCAATACAAAAACAAACCTAATGAAATCAGGGAATCAGGGAGGGAATTCCTCCCTCTTCTCTGCCTCCCAGATGTAACCCAAGCAAGACGGGGGCTGCATACTCAATGCTGTGTTCATAAGGTACTGGGGTTGGTTCCTTTCCTCCCCTTTCAGTGTGGTTATCATACTGATCTGAAATGCAGTTGATTTGTTTTTAGTTTGCTTTCAATTGTAGGTTTTCTTTTCTCCTTCCTATCCTTTTTGATTTTATTTTTTGAATACATATAAGATTAACATGCTTCCAAAATCCAAAGCCATAGAAAAAGATGTACTCAGAGCAGTGTCACTTCCTTCCCCTGGGCATAGATCCCTTCTATCCCGTCACAGCTTTAGCTCATCTTCCGTACTCTTACAGGTAGCTGACCTTGTTGTTTTCTGGTTTCTCCTTCAGTGTTTCTTTTTGGTGAAGAGAACAGGTGTCTTATTTCTGCCTCTTTTTGTATAAAAGGCAACACACTCTACTCTTTTGCACTTTGCTTTTTTGTTTCATAATGGATGTTGGAAATTACTCCATTTCAGTTCCTAGAACTATGTTTCTTCATTGGAGCGGTATAGTACTCCACGGTGTGTATGTGGATCGTAGATTTTTCAACCCATCTCCTGTGTTGGGACATGTAGTATCTAATGTTTTTCAGTTATAAACAAAGAGCCTCATGCATATGCAGTTTCCCGTTGTTGGAGGGGTATCTTCAGGCCCATTTTCAGAATGGTGATTGTGGGATCAAAGGATAAATGCCTAGGGTTTACTGTTTTGCTTCCCCCCGAGTAGTATATGAGAGTTCCTGTGTCTCCCAGTCCCAGTATTGCCAAGAGCAAATGCCAGTCTTCTGAAATTCTGCCCCTCTCTTGTGCCTTGGGAATTTCTTAACATCTTTTTAGGTATTTAATATTGTAAAGAGGATTTAAGCAAGTTGTGGCTAGTTTTCTTAGTTGTTCTCCTCAAAAGAGGTGTTCTGTATGACACACTCTGCCATTAGCAGAGGTAGAATTCATGTCTTAGGCATATGTTCCCTGTATGTCTGATGTTACTTTGTGTGGAGGAAAGGGGAATGGCACTTGGTGTGAACATGTTAATTACTGTGCTGTTAGAGATACCAGATTTTCTAAGGCCTGCTGCAATGAAGGAAGTGGTGATTAATTTTCAAATGTAGGACAAGAATTTTAATCGAGTGCCTAGAATAGTAAAACTTCACTTTTCAAATGATGTACTTTCATCTATAAAATTAAAAAAATAAAGGAAAAACACCCCTCTACAGAAATAACAGTATAAAGTTTACTTTCATCATAAATGATTATTTCAGAAATATACTTTCCATAGGTGAAATTGTTGCTTTTTCCTCTGTGAAAAGAAGAAAATTTGAGTATGGTTACATTTCTGTTTACAGTTTAGAACAGCTAAGCTTCATGTTCATCATTTCTTAAAATGGAAAATAAGTCTCTTAAATGATAAAGTATCATTTCAAGTATCAGTGGCTTTAAGAACAACTGGAGTAAGGGTTAGCTGTGGGATTGTTATTTACATATTTCAGTGCCTTTGTGATTGTTTAGCTTACGTGCCAGAGCTGTCAGTAGCATCCCTAAGCCATAGGCATTCATTTCTTTTGGGACACTGAGGATGATCATTAGCAGCAACTAATGTGCATACATGCACACAGAGTTTTTGAATATGGGGTTTTGCCCACTTTTTGAGCAAAGAAATAAAAAGTCCCTAGACTTGGGAATCTTCATTTTTTTTT
>ML093206.1:97496-141686 GCA_003697995.1 Taxidea taxus jeffersonii
GATGGTTCAGTCTCTTGTTTTAATAGGGAGACCTCGTACCAGTGAACAAAGCCATGCCAACTGAAGGTGTAGAACACTTTCTTTGTCATATACAAGGTCTGATCTTGTTCTCATGGTTGCCTCACTGTGCCCTGACAGTGATTTGGTAAAGAGGGTTTTTAGGTTTTTGCCCTTTTCCTTACTTCTGTATTACCCTGCTGCCTTGTTGCCATTTGGCATTGGATTGTTATGAAAGCATACCTTTATAATGTGACTCTTCAAAATGCAGATTGAGTTTTATCCTGAGTCAGACTGCGTTCCCCATATATGGTTTTAAAATCAGAAGCATTCTGTAATATGATTAACCAGTAATCATTCTTGGTGTTGGTATGATATAGGCTTTGAATTTCTCTGGTTCTAACAGAACTTAGCCCCAGGTTTAGATAAAAATCAAGGAGTGCTATGTACAGAATTGTTGAATCTTTATGTCGTACACCTGGAACTAATATAACACTGTATGTTAACTACACTGGAATTAAAATTAAAAACAATAAAAATCAGGTGGTGTTAAGGAAGAAAATAACACATGAATGATATTTAAAAGTATACTTGGAAAAGAGAATGGACAGAGATCTCTGGGAGGGCTGTGGGTCTCAGATTATGTGGAGGGGGACCTTCTCTTTGTATGTTGGGCAGTATGGTCTGCTGGAAGACAGAGAAAAGCTGTCACCTTGGAACATTTTCATGGCTTTTTTATAACATTAGACCATGGATGGGTCTGTATTGGACTTCCGCTTCCTTTGCAGGTAGGGGTCTATAAGCGGCCTTGAAGCCTGGGTGGATAAGGAGTGCGGGGTGGCAGGATAAGTAAATTTTGCCTGTGTAAATAATGAGGATGCATTGGAGGGATGGTGAGAGAGAGAAGAAAAGAGGAAAAAAAGGCAGGAATGAAGGGGGAGCCTAGAAGAGACGGGCAACATGGCAGGAGCCCCAGAGCTTATGGGGGCTTCGGTTAGTGGAAAAAAAAAGGTGCAGGTGATTCAAACACAACTAAAAACCAGATGGTTAATATTTAATTGTAGATTGCTGTTGATGTTATAAAATCTGCATCACTGCGAACCCTCAGTGAAGTCCAGTGTACCTACTGACAACTTATGAGATTTGAATTCAGTCCTTAGAAAGGGACTATGTTCTGTGTCCGTGTTCATATGGTACTGTGAGAAAGGTGGAGATAAGGGAAGGCCACTCAAATGATGACAAGCAGAGGCTGTGGATTTGGAGCTTGCTGTAGCAAGGAAGTCAACACCATCGCTTGCATTTGGCAGAGACTCAAAGGCGGGCAGAGGGTGTAAAAACTTTAGGGTGGGAAAAAAAAAAGGGAAGGCTGAAGGCATATCTTTGTTGGCATGGGGGAGCTGGAGGCAGGCTAATAATAGGGTCTCCTGTGGGATTGGTTAGGGGAGCATATTTGGCTTTCTATGACCAGTCTTGAGTTGTGAGTGGCGCATGGTACCAAACACAGTGGAGCTGGCCATCGTCCACCACGCCCTGACTATCATGTGCTGATTGCAGCAGGTGTGATTTAGCTTTCCTGCCCACTTCCTGCGGAGGCTGTGGGGCAGGGTCCTAATTGTCGCAGATAGTCTGACCACCGTTTATTTGTATAGTCACTTTCCCTGAAGCAAACAGCAGGAGAAGGTGAGAAGCTAATAAAACACTAGAGTAAAGGGTCTGGAGATTATTTTTAGAGGGGCTGATTTTATTCTTGAACTGAATCTTGAAGACAGGTAGGCATTAACTCCTGAGTGGGCGCCTGGGTGACGAGTGGGCATTACAGGCAGAGAAGTGTGAAATAATTTCATAAGTCATTTTAAGGTTTCTCCCTGTATTATTTTGAGATACTTAGGATAATTTACTTGAAAATACTTAATCATAGAGGTATAAAATTCTGTGCTTAAGTCCTTTTTAATGTCTGCCCCAGGAAAGGTTAGTTTGTCTGTGACATGCTATCACGAATGCACCCTAGAGAGGTGGTTGGTTAGCATTTGAAAGATTCTAATCAAAAGTTCACACCTGTGAAGTATCTTTATCTTGATGACACTTCTGTTAGAAGGATTTTTTTCTTAGGTGAAATGGGTCCATTTTTTTTTTTTTTTTTGAAATGGGTCCATTTTTAAAGATATGTGCGTTGGCTGGAAGTAATGGGCAAGTGGCCCACTGTTGGAAGGGTACGAGAACCAGGTGAGCCCAGCAGGGTGGTGTTCTTGGCGTCGGACTCTGGTTTGCTCCTGAGTTTTGTACAGTGGAAGCCTTTGGCAGTCTGGGGAAGTCTGTGAACTCATTCTCAAGATGTTTTTAGATGCATAAGGCAAAATAAATAAACTGCATAGGGATATATTGGAAACCATTTGTACTGAAATACAGATATCAAGATATTTTTAAAAAAGAACAAATTCGCCCTGCTGCTGGGCCCAAGTAATCCTCAGTCCTGTGTTTGCAAGAGCCTTCTCTGTTTTTCCAAGGGCGGGTGCCCCTTCCCACCTGCCATTCTCTGCTGACTCACTTTGAGCACCCTTGGAGCTGTGGTCTTTTATTTTACAGGAGTCCCCTCTGTGCCTCTCTGCATGAGTGACCATGTGACTCCAGGGATTTGGATCCAGAGGCTAGAATTTTGTTCAATTTGTCATCATGAGCCAATCTCTCTCAGTTTAGAGTTGCTTTCTCATCTCTGGCTGCTATCTTGTGGGTTATATATCCGTAATTTTTTTATGGTTCATCTGGATGTTTTCAAAATAAATTCAGAGTAAATTAGTCTAAATATTTCAAAAAGAAAAAAAAAAAGGCCCAAGTCATCATATGGATGGACTTCTTGGCCTTTAAATCTAACTCTTGGCAGTTATTTATTTCAAGGGCAGTGGCAGCAACAAAATATACTTCCCCTTGTGCCAGGAAACTCTGGCTCACCCACACATTCCAATTTATGTAATGTTAATTATTTTACATTTGTGTTCATTTCCCTTCTAGCCCTTAGTAGCTATTAAGCTTTGATAGCGATAGTGATAAAAATACCTGTACCTACGTACGGTGAGCTCACTGAAATTATTTCTCTGTGTGTGTGTGTATGTATTTATATGGGTCTGCTTATACTTAATATTTGTAGAAATGTTGAGATGTGTCAGTTCTACAGATTTTTTCCTTGTATTTTGTTGAGAGTAGATTCAGTAACCCTTCTGATTTGTATGGGAAGAGATCTAAATGTTTTATTTTCTTAGATTTTTGTTGTTAAATTTTCTTTGTATTTTCTGCTAAATTCTACTCTAAGAACTAAATATGTTTTGCTGTTCTATGCTCCAAAGTAACTAACATTTAAAAATTTTAATTTTCATCTGTTCTTTTTTGCTCCAATCATTGTATATTTAATTTTAAGTGAGCATTTTGCCAAAGGTATGTGGTTTTTTTCCTTGGTAAGATTTGAAAACCAGTGATATTTTCCTGAAGACCATTTATTATTTTGATTTATGTAGTTATTGAATAGAATATAAATAAAACAGATAAAGCTTTTTTTTACTTTTTATCTCCCTTGCCTTGCTTGAATTGCTAAGCATCCAGACATTTTCAGTGTAATTTTATTTTTATTTGTCGGTTCATGTCTTTAGGGGTAGCTTTCATTTGATAATGTAATCAACTCTTGTTCAGCAAAAATATGAATTAAAGGTGAATAGTCAGATAATCTTCTGAATTGTCTTGTAGTTTTCATTTACATATTATAGCAAGATTTTATTTCTTATTACTACCCTCTACCTGTTATTCCTTCTAAAGAATTATTCTCAATTGGAAGGATTAAATTTGTATCATCCTGGGATACAATTGTAATTGCCTTCAGTCATTCAAAGGAAAACCATTAATTAAAAAATTAGATGAGGGGCACCTGGGTGGCTCAGTGGGTTAAAGCCTCTGCCTTCAGCTCAGGTCATGATCCCAGGGTCCTGGGATCAAGCCCTGCATTGGGCTCTCTGCTCAGCGGGGAGCCTGCTTCCTTCTCTCTCTGCCTGCCTCTCTGCCTACTTGTGATCTCTTCTGTCAAAAAATAAAATTTTTTAAAAAATTAGATGATATTATAATGAACTAGATTTCTTTTTTTAAAACTGATGAAATTTATTTTTAATACTGAAATTTACATTTAGGATATATTTAAGATTATAGGTATTGTTTCAGGCTATCTAGTGTTATGCTGTCTGGATCTTTTTGCAGGTTGATTGTGTTTATGAAATATAATGAGAGATTTACGCATTCTGTTTTTGAACTCTTGAAATCAGATCTTCAATGAGGATCTTTGAATGTGTCACATAGATGTGGAATTGCTGGGTTGTAGGGTGTGTTCATCTTTAGCTTTGATTGGTGTTGTGAAACTCTTTATCCAAATTGTTGTACCAATTTACTGATTTACTGAGGAATGTGACTACCTGTTGCCCCTACCCCAAATTTTGCAAGTTCTTGGTATTAATATGGTTTCTTAACTGGATATGTATCAATATGTATCTCAGTGTTCTGATTTTCATCTCTGTGATCATTAGTGGGTTTGGGTAGTTCTCACATGTTTGTTGATTATTTGGGTGTTTTCTTTTGGGGACCACTTGTTCTAGTTTTAGGGATTGTTCATCTTTTTCCCATTGATTTTTTTTTTCTTGTATTCCATCTATTAATCCATTGTCAAGTATGGAGATTGTAGAACTTTCTTCTAGCCAGTGGCTTTTCTTCTTATTTTGTTTATGGGGACTCCTACAAATTTTTTTTTTTAAAATTTCAGTTTGTACTTTTTAGATGTTATTTAAGAAGTCACGCAACTGTGCTCTCTTATTTTCCTTTAAAAGCCTTTCTTTTTAACTGTTAGATCTTTAATCCTCCTATAATCATGTTTTTAAAGTATTTTCTGTTTTTTTTTAACCAAATAGATAGCTAACTAAACCTATACCCTTAAATGAATAGTCAAAGACAGAGTTGGTGTATAAAGAAGGAAGACAGTTTATTACTTTGCCAGGGAAAGAAGTCTGCAGCAGGCTAATGCCTCCAGGACTGCAAGCCTGCCTGGAGTAAAATGCCGAGGGGTTATATAGGAAAATATAGGGTCTGGGTGGTTTCGATAGAAACCTGAAACATGTCCTGCCAGTTGTCTTCATCATGTCTTCAAGGTGGTCTCATGACTCGCACTGGTGTGGCCATCCGAGTCTCGATTATTAAGTATACATTGGGGTTAGCAAGATGTCAGTATTGGCATTGAGTTCCTGAAACAAAGGATTCTACAGAAAAACGAGTGAGGGGGAGGGAAAGGCTTCAAGAATAAGGAAGAGGAATATTTATTCAAAGTCAAGCCTTGCTCAAGAACTAGTGTGTCCCTCTTAATTTCCATCCATCTTTCTGTTTCTATAGCAGTGTCACTACTTTCCAAATACACTATGGAATCAATACGAGGAGTTCATGAAAATCTCCTTGGAATATACATTGGAATTAGGAGTTAATTCTGAGGAGAGTTAACCTCTCTGAGTCTTCTCATTAATGAATATGTGTTACCTTCATTTATTCCTTCTCTGACACAGAAATATGAGTTTCTGACCTGTATCATTTTTTCTTCTCTCTGAAGACCTTTTTATTTTTAAAATATTTTATTTTCAAATAATCTTTACACCCAAGTGTGGGGCTTGAACTCACAACCCCAAGGCCAAGAGTTGCATGCTCCTCTGACTGAGCCATCTGGGTGGCTCTCTGAAAAACATTTTTTTAAAAATTTTTCTTGCAAGGCAGGTCTATTGACAGAAAATTTCTTCCATTTTTGTTTGTGTGAGAAAATTTTATTTCTCCTTTTACTTTTGAGGGATAGTTTCACTCAGAATTTGAAGCTGGTGGTTTTTTTCTCTCAACACTTTGAATATTTCACTCCAACCTGACCTATCAGGTAAAATGAACTGAGATAAATGAGTCATTAGTGTGAGATTGTACATGTGTATGGCTTGAAGACAGGTTATATTCACTGTTTGCAGAACCTGTGGTTTCAGAGGTTAAAATTCCCTCCAACATCCTTGTTTTTATCTCTCCTGTTGTTTGGGTTTCCCTAATAACTCCTTCTGACATAAAACCTGTGTCTTGGAACTGTCTCAGTTGTAATCTGTGTTATTATACTGGACCTCTGTTGATATTGTGGTGGGAAGGGAAGCATCCAACAGTCCTATGGTTAGGATTCTTTCTGTGAGCCTGTGCCTTTGGTCTATGACCTTCACAAGTACTTCTCAGTACTTCACAAGTACTTCCACAGAGGAGGCAGGAAGGCTTAGAGGGTGCTGGAGTTGGGTTTGTCCTACCCAGGTCAGTTAGGTTCTGGTGAAATAGTATTCCCTGTGTCCAGGCCTTTGTTGAGGAGAAAAGAGTGCTCTGAGCGTGTTTCACAATGGCTAATTTTTCTTCTTCCTGCCTGAAGCATAGGGATGGGCGTGTTTCTTTGATTTTCACCTGGGGCATCTAGTGGAGATTCTGGGAAGTTAAACTCCTGGGCATGTTGGGCTCCATTGAGGCTGGGCTCTAGGAGTTTTTATCCCCCAAGCTCAGGCTCCAGTGATTAGTTACTCTTCCTGTTTTTGCATCAGTTGCCAGCTCTAGTGGTGATTCATGTTTCCATTAAGCTGTGATTCTCTGTATTTGCCTGGCTCTTCAATGTTTGGGGCAGGAGTTTGTTCCATGACCTCAATTCTCTGATATATCTACAAAGAGCTGTTGATTTTGTTGGTTTAACATTTTTCTTGTTGTAAGGATGGTTGTGACAATGTCCAAGCTTTTTTCAGATGTCTATCAATAGCGATCATACCTATAAATATTTTCTACATTTTTTTCTGTAGAAGTCATAATATCATAGATACTTCAGAATTTTATTGTTGTAGATTGTATCTTAATTATGTTATTTGATTGGTTATATTGTAGGCATATAGGAATACTAATTTTTGTCTCTTCATCTTCTGTCTGACGATCTTGCTTTTTGACCATGCTTAACTGTCCTTTAAACTTGGACACTTAGATCATTTATGTCAGCCCCACTTCTCTAAAGCCTTTAAGGTAAGTGTTGATCATGTTAATAGGTGTTAATAGTAGGATATATTTCTTTCCTTTGCATGGTTTTTGCTTTTGACATAACTGCAAGTTTAGAACTGTCAAGATTCCTTAGTGGAGCAGGATGTCGATGCTTTCAGTGATGTGCTGTCAATTTAATGGAAGAGGTTAAACAAAACGTCTCTAGTTCCTGGGGTTCTTGCTCAAATATCAAGATATAATATCATATATAAACTTTTTATATAAAGTGGAGCTAGAGTAGGTTCATACTGATGGGCTACTGTTCATGTGTGGAGATCTTTATCTGTGCAGAGCTTCCTTTCCTTGGTTTAGACAGCAAGATGGTATTATTGAGGTCTGACCAGTTTCTCCTGCCGTTTTTTCAGTGTAGAGAGAAAAAAATCTTTTTTTTTTTTTTCAGTGTAGATAGAACAAATACATATTTCAGGGTCTGGAATAAATTCAGTTGTAAATAACAAGAATTTTGTTTATTGTTGCCAAAATAGTTCATCAAATGAGGGAGTAGGTTTCCAAATTAGATTGTGGAAATGACTTGTCCTTCTTCATTTTTCATTTTCATCCAGGGGAATAATTTTGTTATTTTGGAGTAGGTTTCCAACCATATTTAATTGTGCTCTGTCTGAAACTATGACGAAGTCCTAGAGGGGGTTTGTGGAGTGGATTTATAGCTTTTGAATCAGTTTCTAAAAACACCGAAGATTAACTTGCCATGGCTCTTTGATGTATTTAATAAAGTATGAGGATTGGGTGTCTCCTTTTTCTCCCAATATTTTGATTGTGTAGTTTAAACTTGAGTAATGATAACCAGCTTATATATGTTAATTTGGTGATTTAATGTCAACCCATGCCAATCAGATTTTGTGTTATATAGTAAAGTTCCTTTTGTAAACTCTGAAGGTTTGATAAATTACCATTTTGATGATCATAATGTCATTTTGACCCAAGGACTTTTTCAGAGTTAAATGAGCTTGGTGGTTTATTAAATGTAATGCAGAATTTAAATCCAGGATAAATTTAGCTGTTGATTTCCCCCCTCTTTTGATTAGTGGTTCTGTCAGTGCAAAAAGTACTGATAGTAGTTAATACCAGTTTTGTGGTTAAAAAGATTGGAACCAGGTTTTTTATGTCTTTTCTTTAAGGTTGTTGACTATATCCTGCCACCCTTGGTCTCCTTGGTTCAGAGCCAAAATGGTAAGTGTGACCACATCAGCGAGAGAATGCCATTAGGTACACATTCAGTTTTTTTTTTTTTAACTTTATTTAAGCTTTATTTAAACATATAATGTAACCCCACCACCCTCACCCAACCCCTCTTCCCCCCACCCCCCTCAGTTTGTTTTATGACACCAAGAGTCTCTTTTGGTTTTTCTCCCTCCCGATCCCATCTTCTTTCATTTTTACTTTTCCTACCACCTTAACTCCCACCCCCGTTGCATCTCCACTTCCTCATATCAGGGAGATCATGTGGTAGTTGTCTTTCTCCAGTTGACTTATTTCGCTAAGCATAATACGCTCTAGTTCCATCCATGTCGTCGCAAATGGTAAGATTTCATTTTTTTCATTCTCTCTCCATGTACTCATATTCTTAGCGTTTTTTTTTTTTTTTTCTTTCAAGTGGAGTGGAGACTCTTCAGCTTGCGGTTACTCTCAGAAACCACATCTCTACTCGTGAACCGGGAGGTTGGTGACCAGAAGGAGGTGAATGTCGACTTTGACAGCAATCTTCTGACTCTCATTAGAGACGTCTTACTTCCCCAGTAAGTTCTACATGCTGCATTCATGCAGAGAAGTGTAGGATGTCCAGGATGCTTCTGTCAAATGAGGTCCAATGATGGGGTTGGGCTCTCAGTGTCCCGTGGTATTACACTGCATGGAACCCAGGAGAATCCATTTAGAGCCTTCCCTGTTTTCCCCAAGGCACAGGACTCTGAGGTTATGCAGACTTATAGGTGTTCTTGGCCAGAGGGGTAAAGTTTATTATTCAAAGTCAACATTATAAGACTTATGGAACATGGAATCAGGACATTTCCTGGCTCTGCTCTGAAATAATAGAGATGGAAAGAAATCTTTCTTCACCCCAAACTCTTGGAATGGAAATTAAGCTTATTTACAAACAAGGTATTTTGTGGGAGGGGTGGAGTGGGGATGGCGCTAGAACAAGTAATGTTCTACTACTAATGAACAGGAGGGGATTACCTTTTTCCTTTGACTCCATGGTTCACATAGAAACATACAGGAGGACCATGACTGAGAGGACCCAAGGCAAACATGTGAAACTCTAAAATGACATCTTATGATTGAGAGACACTGAAGTTTTTTTTCCCCTCCTGTGAGTCTTATCAAACAGAAGGACAGGGCTACCTGGTTTTATTATTCTTTGCTTTACTACACTTCAGAGATGTTGTGTCTTTCAAAATTGAAGGTCAACCCTCTGTCGAGAAAATTTTTCCAATAATATTTGCTCACCTCATGTCTCTGGTTTATATTTTGGTAATCCTCATAGTGTTTCAGACTTTATTATTATTATATTTGTTACGTTGATCTGTGATCAGTGATCATGACTTGCTGAAAGCTCAGGTGGTATTAGCCTTTTTTAGTAATAAAATTTTTTTAAGCCGAGGTACATGCATGTTTTTAGACATAATGCTGTTGCACACTTACTAGACTATTTAGCACAGTGTAAATGAACCTTTGTATGAGCTGGAAAACCACAAAGTTTCTTTGACTTGTTTCCTTGCCGCATTTGCTTTACTGTGGTAGTCTGGAAGGTAACCCACAACACCCCCCACAGTATGCCTGGAACTAGAGCTGAGAAACATATGCCAGATAGCACTGTTCAAGGAAAGATAACAGAATTCAACAGAGGCCGGATTGCATGTCCTACATTGGTGTGCCTGCCTGCTTACAGGCACAGGCTTCCTCAGGGTCCGGGCTGTCTGAGCTCAACAGGTTTTCAGGAGTGGCAGTTTCACCAAATGCCCTCATCAGTTTGTTCCACTTTTCCAGATCACTGGTGCTCCTGTAAGAAAAAACTCATTTCCACACTATATAGACACCAGATCTGATCAGATTCCGAAGCATTCAATCCCCCATCATTGGTTTAGGAAGGTTCGTCTTATGAAGCACGTGGCCAGTGTGTATGAACCTCTTCCTGGCGGAGGGGGCCTGTCTTGACTGCTTGGAGCTGGATCTGTAATAGCTTGGTTTATAGAGCCAGACTGTTTCTTTTATTCCTGCATTGCTGTAGTTGGTTTCAGGGAGACTCCTGATAATGAATATACACCGTTGGAATACATTTGATACCCAAAGTAAGAAAGTGGCTATCTGTAGGAAAAAACACTGTTAAACTTTCTCATGTGAGAAACTATCAGTAAATGTATTTTTGGTTCCATTTGTTATCTCTGAGTGTGTATGTTTGTACTCCTGTGGGTAAATATAAGATTAGAACCTTCTCTCATGGGATTAATTCTTGCTTTCAGTGCCACCTTACACTTCTAAGCCATATGTAATTATTTACATCTTTCTGATAAGAAAATGCCCAAAAGATTTTTTTTTGTGAAAAGTGTAATTTTTGAAAGATGTGCTTTGGCTATCTGCTGTCTAATAGCTTATAGAGAAGCATTTCTCAGGACCTGAGATGTGCCCTCCACATTAGGGACAGGATTTTCTTTAACAGAACTTCACAGGTTATTTTTTAAAGAAATTTATTTTTATTTAAGTTCAATTAACATACAATGTATTATTGGTTTTGGAGGTAGAGGTCCATGATTCATCAGTCTTATATAACACCCAGTGCTCATTACATCCCGTGCCTTCATCCTAATGGCCATCCCCCCACCTTCCACCCCTCCAACAGCCCTCAGTTTGTTTCCTATGCTTAAGAGTCTCTGATGGTTTGTCTCCCTCTCTAATTTCTTTTTTCTTCTCTTCCCCTGTGATCCTCTGTTTTGTTTCTTAAATTCCACATATCAGTGACATCATATGATAATTGTCTTTTTCTGATTGACTTATTTCACTTAGTGTAATACCCTCTAGATCCATCCACATTGTTGCAAATGGCAAGATTTTGTTTTTTTTTTTTCTGATGCCTGAGTAGTATTCCATTGTATAAATGTACCATATGTTCTTTATCCATTTATCAGTCGATGGACATCTGGGTTCTTTCCATAGTTTGGCTATTGTGGACATTGCTGCTATAAACATTGTGCCCCTTCACATCACTACATTTGTATCTTTCAGGTAAATACCCAGTAGTGCATCTGCTGGGTTGTATGGTAGCTCTATTTTCAACCTTTTCAGGAACCTCCATACTGTTTTCCACAGTGGCTGCTTTAGCTTGCATTCCCACCAACAGTGTAGGGGAGGGTTTGCCTTTCTCCGCATCCTCACCAACATCTGTTGTTTCCCGACTTGTTAATTTTTGCCATTCTGACTGGTGAGGACTTCACAGGTTACCAATAGCTGGTTAACATCCATGCAAATATGAAATAAAATTTCTTCCTATCTGGAGTTTGCCCATTTTTGGAAGAGTTTGTAAAATAAAAAGTGTTAAATCTATAATTCCACACTTTTGTTTTACTCATCTGATTTGGAATAAGTAGTATGCACTTCCTATAATGTGTATCTTTTTCCAGAGATGAGGAATTACGGAGGAAAATACAAATAAAGCCACATGACAACTCAAGAACAGAAGTAATGTAGATGAGTTCAGGTGTTCATTAAGCAATTTGAAATCCACTCTGGATAATATTACAGAATTGATTGGAATATGGTGCAGGTTGTTTTCAAAGCTTGTGGACTGACTCTGATGTGATGCATAGATCTTGGCTCTACATTTTGTTCTCTCTGCCTCATTTTCTAATCTCCAGGGTAGGGGCAGTAGTATCTACCTCAGAAGATAGTTGTGGGGATAAAATAGGATACCTCTTGTAAAGCTTAGTGTAGTGTGAGGGGCACGGTACACTCTTGATAATAGTAGCTCTGGTACATTATTATAACCTTTCCTTATTAACCTTTAAAAGGAAGACTGTGATAGTACAATAATAATAGTAATAGCACATATGTCAAAGAGGTGAAATAGCCATTAAAATAGGTATTGCTGAATGTGCCTAGCTGGCATGTACAGTAAGGGCTCAGTAAATGTTAAATAAAAACTTAAAAATGAAATCTAATGCATTCATTTAACCTTGACTCTGGAAAACTAGAAATCTTGGCAAGGAGTTTGGTCTTTGATGACAGCTCCTAGCGATTGTAAGTTTAAAAATGCTAATCATAGAAAATTCATGTTCTTCATTGAGTAGGTAAATATATGGCTTAAGAATGATGAGAAATCTTGCCATTTGTGACAATATGAATGGACCTAGAGAATATTATGCTAAGTGAAAGAAAGCAGACAGAGAATGACAAATACCATATGGTTTTACTTGTATGTGAAATCTGAAAAAACAATTGAAACAAAACCAGCCTCATAGATACAGGAAATAAACTGTTGGTTATATGAAGAGGGTGGGGGGGATGCGTGAGGCTGGCAAAATAGGTGAAGGGCGTTAAGGGTATAAGCTTGCTGGGTTATGGACATTGGGGATGGTATGTGATATGGTGAGTGCTATAAAGTGTGTAAACCTGATGATTCACATACCTGTACCCCTGGGGTAAATAATATATGTTAATAAAAATAATTTAAAAAGGTATAAGCTTGCAGTTATAAAATAAATGTTATAGGGATGTTATGTACAGCTTACAGAATATCAATAATATTGTAATAACTGTATGGTGACAATGGTAACTAGACTTATCATAGGGATCATTTTATAATGTATAAAAATATTGAATCCCATGATGTGCACCTGAAACTGATAAAATCTTGTATGTCCCTTGTATGTTAATGAAAGTATAGTGAAGTTTCTACAGTTTATAAGAGTGACATGGCATTGGCTTTGGCTTGTCAAATATAAATATTAATATCCGTGTTTTTAATTTTGTTGAAAAATTTTTAAAAGATTTTATTTATGTATTTCACAGTACAAGCAGGGGGAGCAGCAGAGGGAGAGAGAGGCAGGCTCTCTGCTGAACAGGGAGCACTATGTGGGGTTCCATCCCAGGACCCTGGGATCATGACCTGAGCTGAAGGGAGATGTTTAACTGACTGAGCCACCTAGGTGCCCCATAATTTTGTTAAAGTTTTAATCTTTCGGGGCACCTGGGTGTCTCAGTTGTTGAGCGTCTGCCTTTGGCTGAGGTCATGATCCCAGGGTTCTGGGATTGAGCCCAATGTTGGACTCCCTGCTCAGCAGGAAGCCTGCTTCCTCCTTTCCCACTCCCCAGCTTGTGTTCCCTCTCTCACTGGGTCTCTCTTTGTCAAATAAATTAATGAAATCTTTCAAAAAAAAAGGTTTAATCTTTCTTTGACTTTAATACTTTGGCTAAAGCCAAGAGGATAGGCTTTTCATGCACATATGCAGTAGGCTTTCCAGTTTTTACATGGAAGTGTTATATTAGGACTTTTATTTGCAAACAGTAACACTCAAACTAATTTGTAAAATACTCATGTGCTCACATTATGAGCTCGTGCTGGCATCAAATATAGCTGGATTCAGGGGTGTAAGTGACATTGGCATTTCCTGTGTGTTTCTGTCTACCTCTATGTGGCTTTGTTCTCAAAAAGGCTCTTTCTACTTGGTGGTTAAATGGTTCCTGGGTGTTGATCCTTGGGAAAGAGTGGATGTCTCTTCTAAAAACCTTAACAAAATGTTCAGGGAGGACAGTAATTTAATCTTGTTAAATACCATGTAATACCTGTGTTCCAGGTGCTTATCAGAACTGCTAGTGATAGGAATGAAAACTCAGTTGTAAGAATTAATATCTTATTAAATATTAGTTATGGTTCTCAGAAAAATAGAACCAGTAGGATGTATGCATATAGAGAGATTTACAATAAGGAAATTTGCTCACGTGACTATAGAGGCTGAGATGTCCTAAGACCGGCAGTCTGCAGGCTAGAGACCTGGAGGGCCTATAGTGTAGTTCTGGCTTGAGTCAGAAGGCCTGAGAACAAGGACAGCTGGTAGGGTACATACCAGTCTGAAAGCTGACAGGCTGGAGACTGAAGAAGAGTCAATGCTTCCAGTCCAAAGGCGGCTGAAGAACAATGTCCCAGCTCAGTGCAGTAGATCAGAGGTGTTCCCTTTCACTCAGCGTTTTTGTTTTACCCAGGTCTTGAACTGATTAGACGAAGCCCACACACACAAGGGAGGGCAATCTGCTTTACTTAGTTTACTGACTCAAATGTTAATCTCATCCAGACAGACCCAGAATGATGTTTGACCAAATAACTGTGCTCGTGTGGCCCGGTCAAGCTAACACATAAAATTAACCATCACCTCATCTATCATAAATATCCTGGATGGATTGCTCTCTATATAAATTAATGAATTAATATAAAAGAAGTGTTATTTGCTAGTGTACATGCTTTGCTTTCTGAAGAGATGAACTTTAGTTGTAAGTATTGGTTTAGTGCCTTTTCTGTGTGTAAAATTATAATACCACTGAGAGAGAAGTGGTATTTCAGTTAGATTTTGAAATCTAGGTAGGGTTGCATAGAAAAGCAGTGGATCTTCTAGGCAAGATTGGGTTACACAAAGGTGTGGAAGGCACAGAGTAGTGAGCGGTGAACAGGCCAGCTTATTTCCAGTGGACACCTGCGTGGGATAGTTACATGAAGTGAGCTGGAGAGAGAATGTTTTTTCTCCCAATTAGCTTATTTATTCCCTGGCACTAATTGAGTACTCTTACTGTATAGGCATTTTTCTAGTTTCTGGGAATATAATAATGACCAAGATAGGCACAGCCTTTTTGGAATGTGTACTGTGTGGTAGAGCCAAATATTTCAGACATTAATAT
The DNA here is from genome assembly GCA_003697995.1 of Taxidea taxus jeffersonii. Classification (NCBI taxonomy): domain Eukaryota; kingdom Metazoa; phylum Chordata; class Mammalia; order Carnivora; family Mustelidae; genus Taxidea; species Taxidea taxus. Next base: position 112,488 of record ML093206.1, read on the forward strand.
TTTTTAACTGAACAAGTCTGTAAGTCCTGCAAATAAAAATGTTTAGTTAAGTATAAATTAAATGTTGAAGCCAACTTCCTTCAACAGTGTGCCTGTGTAATGTTCATAGACCTACCACAGAACACATGTTCTTTCTGAAATGTTCTGTGTGTTTACTATCCCTTGGCTTTTGAATTTCACAATTCACCCATTTAACTTTCTAAAGCTCAATGTTTCTCAATATTTTATGACCTTAAGACACTATTTCCTATGGCTTATCTATTACCATCTCCCAGAACTCTTTTGATCACAGTTTTGAAATACTACTCAAGGGCTTTTCCATTAAGATCAGGAACAAGAAAAAGATGCTCACCATCAAAACTTCCTTGTAACGTTGCATCATGAGAATTAACTAATGTAATAATACAAGAATATTAAACTCTGAATATTCCATTAGAACTGTATTGGTGCATAATGACTTACCACACACTTAGTGGCTTAAACCAACATCTACTTAGTTCTGTAGGTGGGAAGTGTGACACAGCGTGACTGGGTTCTCTGTTCTGAATCTCACACCCCTGAAGTCAGGTGTCCCTGGGCTGAGTCCTTGCCTGGAGACTATGGGAGAAACCTGCTTCTGGGCTTGGTCAGGTTGCAGAATTCAGTTTCTCATAGTTTGCATTAGTTTCTTAAGGCTGGATTTATACACACTGACTGGCTGAAAACAAGAGAAATTTATTCTTTGATAATTCAGGAGGTCAGAAGTTCAAAGTCAAAGTCTTGGCAGTGTTAGTTTCCTTTTGGATGCTCTGAGGGAGAAACCATGCCTCTCTCCTGGCTTCTGATGGCTGCCAGCAGTCTTGGGTTTATAGCTGCGTCCACTCCAGTCTCTGCCTCTTTTTACACTTAGCCTTCTCCCCTGTAGTGCACCTCAAGTTTGCCCCTCCTTTTCTCATATAAGGACATATGTCATTACGTTTAAGGCCTACCTTAAATTATCTTGAGATCCTTAGCCACATCTGCACAGCTTCTTCCAAATAAAGTCATATTCACAGGTACAGATTTGGGGCCATTATTCACCACAGTACACAGTCGTAGGACCAGAGTCCCTGTTTCTGTGCTGCCATGTGTTCCATTAGAGTGCCCAAATTTCTTCTCACTGGTCCCTCCATCTTTGCGTCAGCGACAATTGTCAAACCTCCCTTGTGCTTGCAGCCTTTCTGAGTTCTTTGTCTGCCTGCCACCAGCTGGAGAAGACTCTGCATGCTAGAGTTGGTGATGTTGGCCCTTGGTAGTCTGGGTCTTGTGATTAGACTATACTTGCAATGAAATCTTGTTTCTGCCACACTTGGTGCATGTGCTCTCACTTCCTGCTCCTCTCCTTCCCTCCTTCAGTCTCACGCCCTCTGAGATGGTTGGAATGCCACTAATGTAACTGATTCACTAGAAAAAGTTTTTTTCTGGGAAGAAAGATAACCATATATACTCAGGAAATTGCTATGATTTCCTTCAGCAGAGAGACAAGATTTGATTTAAAAGGTTCATGCAGAAGAGGCAGTATTTAATGAAACTTAAGTCCAGAGTGACTTCATCAATTAAAATTGACACCTCTCAGAAGTTTAATATCAAAGTCATTTTCAATGAACTTGTAGTATCGAAAGTAGTCGTCTTCTGATTATTTTTTTCCTGAGACTTGTTCCACAAGGTGAGGACATTTCTCTTTCAGTATTTAGCCATAAATAGGACTAGATCCTTCACTCAGGAAAGACATCATTGCTCTTCTTGGGAAAGAGGAAATTTTAATATTCATACAAAGGTAGATCATGTCATTTGTACTACATTGTGTGATTGTGTATATGAGATTTAAAGCCCTCCCTCCCTCCCCTCAATAAATATATATTGAGTGACTTCCACATGCCAGGTACTGGGGATGCTATGGTGGGTAAGACTGGATCCCTGCCCCTCAGCACAATTACATTCTAGTGGGTGAGACAAAGCAGTAAACAGATAAATAAGATGATTGCAGTTAATTATGAGCACTGTAAAGAAAAAACATAAAACAGTGTCAGGGGACAGAGAATGATCATAAGGAGAATGAGGAAGGGGTTGTTTTAGGTAGAATAGTCAGGAAAGGCTTTATGCCAAGTAGCAAGCCATGGGGAAAATCTCTATGGAATTTGCCTTTGCTAGGCTGGAAGTACTTTGCCAGCATGTATTTTAGTTTTCGTATTTTCTTTTAGCTTTGTGTATTTTGAAAAGAGATCATGCTGATAAAAATGTGCTTACAGTATTTTTATGACAATATGGCATTCAGCATTTCTCTCCTGGGGAAAATGAGTATTGCCTTTCTTCTTTATAATTCTCTTGTGACCTGTGCAATCATCAGGGCCATAATGACTTCATAAATTATTAAGACTTTGTTTTTTAGAATCTCAGAAAGGGCTATATTTTTTACAAATTAGAATTGTATTTTCTCTTAGAAATTGGAATTTGTAAGTGGATTCCATTAGTGGCAATACACTGTAGAGCTCTTTATCTGGCTTTGAAATAATATCCAGTAAAAGTCGTGAGTTTGACTACCTGGCTTATGTGTTGGTTGCTTAACAGGCATCCAGATGGTTCTTTATTGTGCGTTTGTCTCCCTTAACTACAAATATCCTATGTTAAAATAGATGTGAACTTGGCCATCTCTGATGGAAATCAGAATAGACAGAGTATTTCAATTTTAGCTTTCCCTCAGATAATTTTAGTTTGCAGATAAAATTTGAATCACAACTATTTTTGTAGCATAAAGAAGCATCATAATGTTCTACTTTGTTCCTTTTACTTAACCCTTCTATGTTTTGAGTGTCTACCTAAAGCAGTGCATTGAGGTACAGTGATCCCTCCTGGGATACAACCTCTAGGAATCTAAAGTAGGATAATCTCAGAGTTAAAGTAAGGACAGATATTCTTGTATCCTTCTGAATCAGGATAATTCTAATGCGCCATTCCTTTGGATAATATTTGGTTAACTTTGAGTGTTGCTTTATTGAAGCCTTTTTTTTTTTTTAAGCCTTTCAGGACTTTGTAATAAAGCTTTGCTATTGGTTTTGTTGAAGAGATCCAGAAGAGCTGAGGGTTTACTCTCTGAAATTATATTTAACACTTATTTTGAAGTCATACCTATTTTTTCTTTCACTTAAAAATATTAAAATATAGGGGCACCTGGGTGGCTCTGTGGGTTAAGCCTCTGTCTTGGACTCAGGTCATGGTCTCAGGGTCCTGGGATCGAGCCCCGCATCGGGCTCTCTGCTCAGCAGGGAGCCTGCTTCCCCCTCTCTCTCTGCCTGCCTCTCTGCCTACTTGTTATCTCTCTGTCAAATAAATAAATAAAATATTTATAAAAAATACTAAAATATATATGTTTATATGTACCATTTTCCTGTTTTTCCACCTACTTACGTATCCATTTAACTTCTGATATACTTAAATATCTATGCATCCATGCAAGACAACAGAATATCAGGTCACATTAAAAGCACAAGACTGAAAAATTCTCAAGATATCAACTCTTTATTTGGTTCATGACTTTTTCAGTTCATAAAATTTTGGAGTTGACTCAAGATATCACCTAGATCAATTTTTGGACAAAACTGTACAGAAGATGCCTAAGAGTAGGTTCTCTACTCTTTCTTACAGCCATCTGGTGGGGAGATCCTCAGCCTTCTCCACAGACAGGTTTCACCTTCATGCCTTTGCTGTTTGGCAGTCTTCTCTTGAGCTAACCCCACACATTTCTTTCCTCTACGCTCCAAGCTTTGAATCCATCTTGTATTCTGTTAGATATGCCTTTAAACACACTGTCTTCTTCATATCTTCCCTTGCTCAAAAACCTTTGCATTGTAGAATGTAACATTCACAGGACTTCCCCAGCTATTCAAGGCTTTTCACATTTTGCCTCTTGCCTACCATTTTATGTTAATATCTGCCTGCTCTTCAATATGGTTTCTCTGTGGTGAGATTTACTTAGTATTTTCTGAAATTTCCTTCTTAGAACCTATCTTTCCTGCCAATTCTCAGACACCATACCGTGAATATCTCTGTCTATCCCAATGTAAGTGGATTACTGCCTTCTAATCTACTTATCTACATTTATAAATGAACTAAAAATGATTTAAATAATTTCCAGTTACTGAATATCTAGGATTTTCCCAGTATTTCATAATTATATATACTGCTGCAAAGAGTATATATTTGGGTATATACTGCAAAGAGTATATCTTTGGGTACATACTTTTTGTTGAATCTCTAGGGTTGGAATCACTATAATAATATTAAATACATTTTAAGGGCATTTGATAGGTTTTTGGCAAATTTTTTTCAGAGGTGATGAATTTATATTACCAGCTTCCCTTTATGAACTTATTTTCCCATACTCTTGTTATCTCTTGAATTCCTTTAGATGTTAGTGAAGTTGGCCATTTCCCTCCGTGCTTCTTGGCCATTTATACTCTTCTTAGATGGATTTTGTCCACTTTTTTTTTTGGTTGGATATTTATTGGTTTGCAATAGCTTTTTATATATTAAGACTATCCACTCTATTCTACCAACATTCTGCAAATTTTCCCCTCATTTGATTCATTTATGGAGGTTTTGCCATTGAGAAATACTACTTAAAAACTTTAAAGCTATAAATATTTTTTGATTCATTTCTTACTGTGCTTCACAGTGCTTCACTCAAGATTATGTGAATATTTACTCATGTTAGTATTTTAGTGGAAGTTAAAATTTTTTAAATTCTTAATTTATCGGTGATATATTTTCCATAAGATATGTCCTAACCATTCTAACCCCCTTTCTAAGATCACTCTTTCTTATCCAATGTATGTCACCTTTCTTTCCTTAGTTTATATGTATGTTCTTGATCTCACAACACTTAATAATTATTATGATTTTGTAAAGTAATTCAGCTTTGCATCTAGCAGGATCTTCCTCATTGTATTTCCTTCTAAAGTTCCTTGGATATTCTATTCTTGAATCCTTCTTTCCTCTAAAATTCTCAGAGCCCACTCCACTGAGATGTAGAAATGTGAATTTGTGGCTTACTCCAAGCAGAGTGGTCCTCTTCAAGATATGATAAGTTGATATGATATGATATGATCTGATAAGATCTTATCTTCAAGATAAGAACTCTTCAAGTTCTTACCCCCAGCAGAACAGATACTTCTTTCTACTCAGTCAGATCTTTGCTCACTTTCCCAGAGTAGCTTCTCCCAATAATGCAGAGTTATTCTGATAGCCTGTTTCCACTTTCTGCCAGCTTACCTAATTGGGTGCCAGTTTCACCAGGCACTTAGCAAGATAGGGAAGAGAACATCCCTTGGATCCCTGAATATATGATTTTTAGAAGTATGTTCTCTCCTTTGGGGTTGATGTGGATTTAGTACAAAGGGCTTTTCCTGCCTGGGTTCCAGCTGTTTAAGGACCTGGAAAAGACCCCTTATTTGGGAGATTCTAGAAGTAGAAGAGTGGGGGCTTATGTTGTTGGCGATCTCAGTCTTTATCTAGGCTCAGAACACTTGGAGTGCTCCTCTCCAGCCCCTGTCCATCAGAATGGGCCAGGTCTCCCCTGATCACTCTCCTTCCAAGCCTTTTCAGGAGTCTGGACTCATCACTCTTTGTTTCCTGCCAAATCACATTCAGAGGAGTGCGAGATACAATGACCATCAGCTCAGCTGCTTTATCTCTTTTTAGAAGACAAGCTTAATAAATCACAGCATTCTTCTGGCTAGTTCTTGCTGACCATTACAAACCTATCTTTGATGAAATGAAAGTATATTCAATATATTCAGTATTTGTATTCTAAACATATTTATTGTGACTCTTACCCTTTTTTTTTCTAAGGGGAGAAAAACATAACAGTATTCTTTGGGAACATTCTCATGCACAGGCTGGTACAAGCTTCATCTCTCTCTCCCATTTCTAGGTTAGATAACCTCAAACAGCTTAAGACATTTGAATTTCAGTCAGTGAAGCTTCATCCTTGTGTTCTTTTTAAATGTAGATTCTACATATTCCTATTAACTCTTTTAAAATAGTTTGTGTTTTCTCACTCTTCTTGGGATTGTTCATTACATTTCTAACCAGTTGTCCACATTTTCTCTTGTACTTTCCACAAGAAAAGTACAGAAGTTTACATGGGAAGGTTTTGTAAATTTATAGGCTTGTGGTCCTTTCCTCAGTGATTCAGCTAAGTCTGGGAATGGGGACTGGGCGGAGGGGCGTCATCCAGCCTGTTTGTATGACTCATTGGAAGCCCCCCATTCCCATTTCCATCGAAATTCTCTGGCTGACAATTTCCAAATACTAGTCGGCAGCAGAAGGGTACATCCTTCTCTTATCTGACTTAATGCCTCACTTTAAACTCAGTGCCTGAGTTTCCTTTTTCAGGACGTGTGCCCTGAAGAGCTAACTTAGCAAATGTGGAGTGTTCAAGCCCTACAAGTTACAAAGAGAGACTGACCCTTGACCTTCTTCTGGGAGATAACTTCTGAGCCTTTGGACTATCCTGCTTGATAAGAGAGTCTCTGCATACAGGGGGCCTTGAGCCTTGCCAGACACTTTATGCTAACAATGTGAATTTTGGTGGGGGCCTTCGGCTATAGCGTATCAACTTGACCTCTGGAGGAGCTGGAGACTGAGCAACTAAGGTTAGCATGCAGACACATGGCCATACCCATGTGACTGATCCCTAATGCAACTCTGGACACCAGTGCTCCAGTGAGCTTCCCTGCCTGGCAGTACAGCCCAGGTGTTGTCCACAGTGTTGCTTGGAGGGCAAGCTCTGTCCAACTGCCTCCACTGGGAATGGACAGCTGACAGCTTGCTCCCAGTCCCGCCTGGACTCTGCCCCATGAGCCTTTCATCTACACTGGTATTCACTGTAACACACCATAATTGTTAGCTTAACAGCTCTTCTGTAAGTCTTTCTAGCAAACCATTAAACCTGAAGGTCGTCTTGGGTGCCCCCAATTTAGGATGTAAGAGCTTTTTATTTTACAAGACTCTTCTAGAAAGGAATAATGATTTTCTCTAATATGCTGAGTTGTTCCTTTTTTAGAAAGAGTTCAACCTGGATGTTAAATTTTTATCACCTCTAAAGGTGTTTCCTTGCATTTTGTTTTATTCAGATGATAAAACATATTGTTTTCCTAAATTTGATTTTTTTCACTCCTGAAATTACTGATGCTTAGGTTGTGCTGTACTTTTTTTTTTTTAACATACTGTTCTCTTTGATTTATTAACATTTATGATTTTATAATGAGTGATTGGCATTTTGACTTTTGTCTTTGTCATACCTGAACAAAGCTTTTAATTGCTATAATTTAAAAATACTTTATAAGAAATCTTTCTAAAATATGGCACTTCCTGCCTCCTTAAACAGAGCACTCTACCCAGTTGAACATTTTCTTGACTCACTACCCCCATTTTGAGCATTATGATATGTAATGGGCCCTCTGGTCCCATTGAGGTATGAGCAGCTGCTGTTTCTACGTTAAATGCTCCCCAGACTTCTCTCTGTTTGGAGTTTGTGGGTTTGCTTTTTTTTTTTTTTTTTTTTTTCCTATGCCTTCAAGTCCCACTTCTTTCTGTAATAGTCCCTCTCTTCCCTTTACTTGGCTCCTTTTTAATGGATGTGGGATTAGAGGCTACATAATTAAGCTGGTTATATAATGATTTCCAAAATGAGAGTAAATAGGCTCTGAGTAAGAGCCTGGGGCCCTATTCTCTAGATGAAAAGCATCCACTTCATGTCATGGATTTTTAAGTATACATTTTGGGTTTGGGGAGATAGTTTACTCCCTTTTTAGTTGTTGGTTGTTCCAGAGAGTAGAGTCACAAAGTTAATTGGTTTGTTTGTTCATATGTCCATCCATTTCTCTGTCTGTCCATCCCTTCATCTGACACTTATATCTTGAGCACCTCCGCAGTGCTGTGGACCAGATAGCTGAACTTGAGTAGGTGAGACGCTCTCTGCAAACCAGTGTCTGCCTCACAGGTAACATGGGGGCACCGTCTGAACTGTGTTGCTGAAACTTTTAGTTAATAATAATAAAGACCTTTTATTCATTTATTTTTAAGTTTTATTCTTTCTGGCAATAATTGTTTTAGATTTTAAGGTTTTCATAAGAAGAATATTATGTAGAAAAGAGTTAACATAGCAGGTCTGCGACTGGTCCCCTTAGGAAGGCCTGCTTGCTGGATGAGAGGCTGGACCTTGGCAGAATGGCAACTTAGAACTTGGTGGTCAGAGTGTTTCCAGCCCCATTTTAACTGCTGGGGGTATTTCATGCTGCCTGATCTCTTGTGGAGATGGCAGGGTTTATGCTGAATGCCAGCTTTCCTCTTAGGAGTGATTTTTGACTATTGTTAGAAGTTGCTGATGTGTCCAGCCCCCAACAAAAGCCTTGGTTTGAGTCTCTGATGGGCAGAAACATCACATGATTGTGTTGCATTTTTGTTACTGGGGACAAGATTATTCTCTGTCTGATCTCTTATGGGAGGGAAAGAGCATAAGGAAGCCTGTGCACAGAATCCTCCAGTCTCCACCTGTGTCCTTCTCCTCTAGGATTCATTTGTGTGTCCCAGCCATGTAGCCCTACTGAATCTCCATCATGAGCGCATCTCTGAATTTGAAGGTGCTCTTGGGGACCCTGCCACAAATGCTTCCTTTTTCTTCTATCTTTTACCATGTGTGCAGCCCAATACTAATCCTTTTACTGGATTGTCTCATTAACTCTTCCCCAAACAGACCTCTGTGAGGCAGGTTGGTGTCCTCATGCCCCGTGGCCGAGTGAAGCACTTCCAAGTTCCATTAGGTTAAGTATCCCGTACCAGGTTCTATTGCTCATACGTTTATTCTGGTATCTTTATGTTTGCACCTTATGGTGTATGGCTTCTGTTGTTCAGAGGAGACATTAAGCAAAGAAAACCACTGAATCCGTTTGTAATCACTTTATCTTGCAGGTATGAGCACATCCTCACAGAGCCTGACCCGGTCCCAGCATATGCTCTGAAATTGCTAGTTGCGATGACGGAACACAACCCAACTTTCACCAGGTACTATAGCTCCAGCTTTCTTTTGCTTGTTTTTCAGCTGTAAAATGAATTTTATACGGTCTAAAAATGCTAGGGATGATGAGTTTCTGAAAGACTAACATTTGAGTCACCAAAGTGGTCATTTCTCATGTTTAATGCTTTGTGGTACCTCACATTTATGTGGTTTTGGGTCTTGTTCTCATATTTTTATCCCTTACTGGAGTTTGCATAATCTGGAATTCGTGATGCTTTAAAATTATAAATTCTTGGGGTGCCTGGGTGGCTCAATTAGTTAAGTGCCTGCCTTCGGCTCAGGTCATGATCCCAAAGCTCTGGAATTGAGGCCTGTGGGGAGCCAGTTTCTCCCTTGCCCTCTGCTGCTCCCCTGCTTGTGCTCTTTTACTTTCTCTCTCTCTCTGTCAAATAAATAAATAAAATACCTTAAAAAATTATAAATTCTTTAAAGAGAAAAAACTAAGGGCACCTGGGTGGCTCAGAGAGTTAAACCTCTGCCTTTGGCTCAGGTCGTGATCTCAGGGTCCTGGGATCGAGCCCCACATCGAGCTTTCTGCTCAGTGAGGAGCCTGCTTCTCCCTCTCTCTCTGCCTGCCTCTCTGCCTACTCATGATCTCTGTCAAATAAATAAATAAAATCTTAAAAAAAAAAAGAAAAAGCTAACACACATACTTTAAAATGTCAATTGGGGCTTCCTATTGTACTGAGCAGTTGTTTATTCAATCTGTCTAGTATTTATAGGCTCTTATTTTCTACCATTTTGTTAAACTGACATGGTTTTATTCAGCAGGGGAGAGCTTTTGCCTCTATAGAAGATACTATGTGTGATGATGGCAAATATTTTAGAGCTAGTTTCTAGAAGAGTGGCAACTGCTTTCAGCCTGGGACAGGAGAGTTGGTCAGAGAGAGCCCCAGGTCCATAGAAGGGGCAGAGAAGAGAAGGCCCTCCTTACTTTCCATCAGGAAAGCTAGTTGTAGTTGTTAGGTTATGGCCGAGGACCTTTGGGTTTGGACACCTCTATGGTTGGTCTTTAGGAAAGAACTAAGTCACACAGCCTCAACCACCTTGTTTTCATCTGCTCTGTTGTTCTGCTGTGGAAGGTATTGTGTAGTGATGAGCCACATTCAGTGTTAGTAGTAAACACCCAATATGGGTGAAAGGCTGAACCGCAACCTTTCTGGTGGCTGGGCCAGGGCATGGAGGCATGCCATGACTGAGTTCCTGGGATGCCAAGGTGCTCTTGGGCTTTGGATCATCTGCAGGACTGAGGCTAAAGTAATTTCAGGCCCGTTTCCTTCTGCTCTGAGCAGCCTCATTGGTTTCCAGATAGCAACATATAAATGCTGCCTTGTACTCTCAATGTCATGTTGCAAAAGAATTTGAGGAGCATTTTCCCTTGCCAATTCTAAATCCTGTGTCTGTATAGCCTTTTAAAAGCCTGACCAATGAGCCTTCCAAACTTGTCACTCAAAGGTACTGTTTTCTCTTCCTACAGAAGAAATTTCATTATAAAGAGTGTATCTGTATTAGAAGTCAAATATAAATTCATATAGTTACTTCTTTCCTGGAGTTTGATACCAGGTACTAATACTGTATACTAACTGTATCCTTTCATTATATGGGGCAGGTTGCATTTAATTTTTTAGTGCTGCCTCTTGCTCACTCATGTTGCATGCTTTTATGCATGCCAGCTCTTCTTGCCAGCTCTATGAAATTCATCTGAATTTCTTCACATTGAGGGGAAGAACCTAGTGAAGTCGATGACCTATATACAGTCTTTTTATTTTGAAAATGAGTAGCCTTGGAAGACACTTTATTTTTTTTAAGTTTACAAGCAGAATTCAATGAACAACTTTTTCTTTTTTTAATAGAGAAACTGTCTAGCATTTTTATTTATTTTGTTGGATGACAGATCAAAGTATTAAATTAGCATCTTTAATTTTCATATATTATGTGTGCTGTGGTCCAATCTGTCATGAAAATTATACTCCTTATCCTACTATTTACAACATGGTGGTGGCAGAAGAACAGGCTTCTGGTACCTAGTGAGGTGAATGAACAACTTTTATAAATGTTTTTCTTTGCTTTAGTTTGACAAGTAATGTCTGAATGTATTGTGTGTGCATTATTGTATTGTGCCAGCAATAAAATCAGGAGGTCCCCTAGGCTTCCTTGTTTCCTCTCACACTGCCATACACAGGTCTCTGTCCCAGGGGTAATAGTTGTTGTTTTGGAATGTATCTGTCCTGAATCTTTTCTGGGTTTTTAAATTCAATACGAATATATAGGAATAAATGGCTTTGCTTTCTGGTTGTTGATTAAAAAAAAAATCAGAGATAGTATCACTATGTATTTTTCTGGAATTTGCCTTTTTATTTATCAGAATTGTTGGAAGATTTTTTACATCAGTATTTATTCATACTTTTGGTGATATTTTTGCTAATGGATAAAAATGAGATTTCATTTTGCATTTATTTACCTACTGAAAATGTTGAACCACTTAATGTTTATTTACTATATTTAATTAAATTATAAAAGGTACATAGCCTTCAATCTTCAGTTCTACTTCAAAGTATCTCTTGTAGAGGAAAAAATCCTATATATACAAAGATTTCCACTTTGGCACATAATTTTTAAAATGAGAAAAATAATTTTTATACTATAGCCATGATATACAATACTGTGTAACAGTTTAAGTGGATAAGATAATTTGAATGCAAAGATATCTAAATAATTTTGTTACCTGAAACTACTTATGACCCTCCAGCACCCATTTAAATGCCACCTTTGCTGTATATAAGGTCTCTTTCTGGATTCACTCTTCTGTTTGCTTTTCTTTTTTTAATTTTTGAGAGAAAGCATGTGCAAGAAAACACAAATAGGGTGAGGGGCAGAGGCAGAGGGAGAAGCAGGCTCCCTGGTGAGAACTGAGCCCAGTGTGGGGATTGATCCCAGGACCCTGAGATCAAGACTGGAGCTAAAGGCAGGTGCTTAATTGACTGAGCCACCCAGGCACCCAGTTTGTTTGCTTTTTTTTATGAATGAGGCAAAGAGTTTTGACTGGGGCTCCAGAGGTGTGGAGCAAAGCATTAAAAGCCTATTGCCATCCACCCACCCTCTCTCAACCCCACACTTTGAGAGGGAGGTCCTAGGCCCACAGGCTGTAGCAAACTGTGTGCAGCTTGCAAAGTCTACTCACACCTTTTGATGGGAGGGAAAGTAATATGTAGTTAGACTTTAGAATTTGTTTTTATTTCCCTAACTGGAGTTTTAAAAAAGTGTAACATTTTGGAATTGGAAATAGATTTCTGTTGGGGGAAATATATATATATATATATATACCAATATATACACACACACACACATATATATTACACATATATATTACATATATATGTATATATACACACATATATATTATTTATATAGACAGATACAGATAATGAGATATAAAGATATATATATGTATGCATATATATAGATAGATCTGTGAAAAGATAGATACTAAGAAGTCTTGTTCCTTCCTCTATCCATTCTGTTCTTACTTCAGCTTCCCATTATCACAAATAGCTAACCACTTTTGTTTATGTTGTGTCCTAATGTAAGCTAATGTGCATATGTATTTTCTCATTTCTCCCTTTTACACACAAGTAGCATATTATATATGTTTTTCTGCCGCTTGATTTTTTTCACTTAACAGTATATCCCTAAATTTGTTTCTGTAGCGATGTATAGAGAACTTCCCTGTTAGGTTTTATAGTTACAGAATCTTCCATTGTATGGATGATATATCATAGTTCATCTAATTAGTGTCCAGTAGATAGAATTGAGTTGTAATCTTGTGATATTGCAAACAATGAATAATCTCTGTCATCTTGTATGCATGCTTTTACATCTTATGGGATACATTCCTCAAGCTGGTATTTAAGTTTTAAAGGATAAATGCATTTGAAAAAACTTTTTTAAGGTATGGCCAAACTGTCTTACATGGAGATTTTACCATTTTGCATCTCCAAGGGACATATTTGAAGATGCCTGTTTCCTTTCAGCTTTGCCATCAGAATGTGTCATTAAACTGGAATTTTTCCAGTGTTATGATATAGATTATTTCAGAGTAATTTTAATTCACATTTCTGTCATCATGAGTGAGGTTGAATATCTCTTTCTATTGTTGGGGCATTTGTATTTTTTTGCTCATGCTCTTTGCCAACTGTTCCTTGGTCTTGGCAATGCCACTCAAACTAAATCACCTCCTGCCTGGCTTTCCATTGCACACATACACCATAGTCTGCTAATCCATTTTACTTTGAACAACTTTCCTATTTTTTACCATCTTGAATAGTTTGGCCAGTGAGTTCCCTTTTGCATGCTCCTTGGTGAATCCATGCACGTGTCTCTGTTGGGTACCCAGGCTGGTGCGAAAGTCCTAGCTCACAGAGCTGGTGGTCGCCCAGATTGAGTAGATACTGCTGAGCAGTTTTCCAGATTCATTGTAACAATTTGCATTCCTATTGGTGTTGTCCGGTTGTCATACAAGCTTTGAAAAAATTTCTTTTAAGTCTGGTTTATTGAGGGACGGTTTACATAGGCTACAATTCACTTGTTTTGGCTATACAGTTTTTTGAGTTTTGAGAAACATGGGCAACTGTGCAACTACTGCCTCTATTAAGACAGAGTATTTCCATCACTTCTAAATATTCTCATGCCCCTTTGAGTAGTAGTTTATACAGATTCTGTTTGCTGGGAGAGTGATACAACCAGACTGATTTTGTATTTTACTTTAATTTTTAAAATTTATTTTTTAAGGGATGCCTGGGTGGCTTAGTTGGTTAAGCATCTGACTCTTGGTTCCAGCTCCGGTCATGATTTCAGGGTTGTGAGATGGAGGCCTCCTGATTCTCTCTCTACTTCTGCTCCTCCCCACACTTGCACATGTGCACACACATGCTCTCTTGCATATAAATAATTTTTTAAAGGTTTTATTTACTTGACAGAGACACAGCGAGTGAGAGCACAAGCAGGGCGAGTGGGAAAGGGAGAAGCAGGTTTTCTGCTGAGTGGGGAGCCCGATGCGGGGCTCAATTCCAGGACTCTGGGATCATGACTTGAGCTGAAGGCAGACACTTAATGACTGAGCCACCCAGGTACCCCTAAATAAATAAATCTTTAAAAAAAAGAAAAAGATGATTTTTTAGGAGTTAATAAATAACACCTTACAAATTTCAGTATTTGGAAGAGTATGCAGAGAAAAGCATATTTTTACCCAAGGAGAAAGCCACTCTTATCAGTGTGTGTGTGTGTGTGTGTGTGTGGTTTTTCATTTGGTTGGTAGTATGCTGTGTGCACCATTCTGCACTTCTTTTTAAAAATACATATAACAGCTTTATTGGGATATAATTCACATACCATCTGTACTTCTTTTAACAGATGCATAAGCGTTGCATTTTATGGATGCTCCATATTTACTTAACAAGTTCCCTTTTGGTGAACATTTAATTTATGTTTTTCTAAACTTTTGGTATCATAAAACAAAGCTATAATCAATGACACAGGCCATTCATCATGTGTGTGAATATATATGTGTAGGATAAGTAAGGAAAAGTGGAATTACTTCATCAAAGTGTACATAAACCAGTGATTCCCAAACTTATCTGCATATTAGTGTCATCTGGAGAATCTTTTAAAAAGTCTGAAGACTGGCCACAGCCCAGCCCAGCTAAATAAAAATCTCCATTGCTGGACACAGATACCAGTAATTGTTGACTCTCACCAGGTGATTACAATGTGCAGGCCAGCGTGGGAACAACGGGTCTAAGTGTTTGTATTTTGAAAAGTGTTGCCCAGTTGCCCCCCACCAAGGTTATGTCAGTTTATTCTCCACTAGCAGTGTATGAGAGTGCCTGTGTGTGTGCCAGACCGTTACCCTATCAGTGCGTATATGTGTTTGACCTTTACCATTGTGACAGGTGACTATTCCCTCTTCGTTCCTAATTTCTAGTTTTCTTGCTTTGTGATCAGACCATATATTTTTTTTTTTTGCTAATTTTTATTTGATTTCCTTTGTGATATAATAAGTCAATTTTGGTGAATGTTTTATGTTTAGTTGCTGACTATAAAACAGTTTTAATGTGACCCATCCCTGACTTTGGCCCATTGTCTTAAAATGGTAGCTCATTAACTTAGGAGATTGTCCCCAGTCACTTGGTAGCAGTGACTTTTAGGCAAAATGCTGATTATAAGTCTATATCAATTGTAGGATGTCTTAATTTTTAAATATTTTTTAAAAAGATTTTATTTATTTATTTGACAGAGAGTAGGCAGAGACAGGCAGAGAGAGAGAGGAGGAAGCAGGCTCCCTGCTGAACAGAGAGCCCTATGCGGGGCTCAATCCCAGGACCCTGGGATCATGACCTGAGCTGAAGGCAGAGGCTTTAAACCACTGAGCCACCCAGGTGCCCCAGGATGTCTTAATTTTTATGTACAGATAGATTTCTAGTAATATAAAATAAATATGAACCATTTATTAGAAATTTAGCTTATTAATTGGCTCCATCTGCATCATGTTCTTTGAAGTATAGCATTTTAGCTTGTATATATAATTGACCCTTGAACAATGTGGGGGTTAGAGTCATGGTCAAAACTGCGTATCTTCTGACTCCCCCAAAACTTAACTACTAGTAGCCTAGTATTGGCTGGAGGCTTTGCTGATAACATAAACAGTCAATCGCCACATATTTTGTATGTTATAAGTATTATATGCATACATAAAGTAAACTAGAGAAAAGAAAATGTTAAGAAAATCATAAGAAGAGATGACATTTATAGTACTGCACTGTATTTATTTTTAAAAAAAGCCATGTATAAGCAGACCCATGCAGTTCAAACCAGTGTTGTTCAAGGGCCAACTGCATTAAGAGTTTAGAGTACCAAATAATAACCACTGGAGCAGTAAATCGTCCTATGCCAAGTGCAACATTATTTCATTGTGTTTATTCTTATTTTAGAGGATTCTGAGTGGATAAAGAAATCCTCAACACTTAAAGTACAATTGCAAATTTATTGTTCCTTCAAACAAGAGACAAGAGCACTATCCAACTACATTGTATCTGACTGGGATGGGTTTATTTATTTATTTATTTAAAGCCCACTGCCTTGGTGAATCTAGTTTCTGACTGGGTTTATAGCAGAAAGGTAAATTGTTTACCGTGTTGATCCAGCATTATTATCAGAAGGGATGTGTTCACTCCTCTGAGCTCTGGCCTTTTCTCTCTTCTTAATTTTACAGTAGGTTGCTCTGAACCATTGTTCTCAGGGAGAGCCCTACCCCAGGAGCTTGTTTCCATTAAGAGCTAATTAGCTTTCAGCAAATCTTCGTTAGCAAACAAATTGAATTTTAACTTCTTGAGTTCTTTTGGAGCAAAATTTACCTCTTACTGTGAATTGCAAAACGTTGTTTATGCTCCGTATCTAAAAATTATCATTTTAGCTCACTCAAAGAATGTTAGAGCTGTTTGTTTTACGGCAAGATTCACAGAAATGACTTTTGAAGAATAAAATTTTAGTGATCTCTTAAATGAAATTCATGGTGAATCCATGGTATAGCCTTTAGTGAAAAATACTTCTGCCTTTACAGTTACCAGGCTTCAGCTGACTTCCTTTATTGGTTTTTGGTTCATTCGTTCATTGACTTGTTCGTCCGTTCATTCGTTCAACTAATCAGCAACCACTGAATGATACAAGGATAAGAGACGGTTAAAGTTCTCCCCCTCGAGGTGCTAAGGATTTAGTGGAGGAGACATTTATCAATAGGTTCCTGTAAAACAGTGTAATAATTTCAAAGGCACAGTCACGTCTAGAAGGTTATGGGAGCACCTAAAGGAATTTAACCCAAGTAGTTGTATGATTTTGGCCAAGTTTCTTAACCTCTTTGGACCTAAGTTCCCTCATCTGGAAATATTAGCATCTGGTCCACAGAAAATGCTGTGTAAGTCTTTCCCTTCTTCCTTTCCCCACCATTTATCTCCTTACTTCTCCTCCTTTTCATATGATTAGAGGAAGAACTAGCAAAGGAGGTATTCCAGAAGAGGTATCCTCTTTGACAGTAGAAAGAAATGTTTGGTGACACCGACTGAAACCAGAGCTCTAACACCTTACAAGGAATTGGGAGAAAAACCGCAGGTTTTCAATAACAGAAGCAAGCTGAAGGGGCAGTCTTATTAATTTGTGCAAGCAGAACTGGGGGAGCCATAGAGAACATCCCCTGCACAAGATACCTGCCATACACATTTGCCTTTTAATTTATATTCTTAATAACATTTGGTTTTGACATATTCTGTTATATTTTATTTAAATTTTGTAGCCTGGTGAAGCTAAAAGCCCAAATTATCAGAAATGTCAGAGATATTTGAGAGGGGTTCCCTGTCATTAAAATAAGCCAGTTAGGTGTTTTTGGCCCCTCAGTTCACTGAGCTTACCCAGCTAAATATTTCCTCTGATGAAATCTGTGAGCAAAATAACCATGTAATATGGTAACACTTTATTGTTAGAATGAATTGATTTCTCCAGAAATGATTTTCTGCTTCTCAGGTTGCCTGTGGGTATCAAAAATCCCCATCATGAGGAGCAAGTCAGTCTCCAAGTCTTTGCGGCTCCCATTTCTATTCTAGGGTCACTCTTCTGTGGCTTCCCCATTTATTCTTTATGAGCACTCACAGAATAAAACACAAGGTTGTTCCAATAGGGGCCGAGCCTTTGAGCATCTATTTTTACCTTCTCTTTCCTCTCACAGACATAGCCCGTGTTCGAGTGTTCCTAGCCACTTGTTCAAACTGGGCACATATCTACACTTCTTACTAAAGTACAGTCATTTCAGGGAATAAAGCAAGCATAAAAGATTAAAAATACTAAATGATTTTGGATTTGTGCCTTTCTTCAGTTCCTTGAACCAAAAACTTTATTTATTTACTTATTTTTGTTTTCCTTTCTCTCTGCCTTGATTTGGGATTATTGTACTGCACCCTTGTTCAACACGTACATCTTTGGTCCTTAAATACTGAGAAGAATTTGGAAATTAAATTAAAATTGCCCTGTTGATCCACTTTGCTGGGGTATTTTGTGTACTTCCATTGAGATTATCGTTTTAAGAGTTAGAAGTGTTGTTTTGCTCTCGGAGAAGTTCAGCATTTGATTTTTTTTCCAGGGAAGTTCTTCTTCTTCAGCTGCTAGTGGTGGTTAGCTGTCTTTGAAAACTGAGTAGAACAGCACCTTGGAATCAAAAGCCATTTCTAGGTCAGAGTGGATGGTCTCAGTTGACTTTTTTTGCTGTGACATTTACATTGAAAGAAAGCACTTAGAGTTCATTGTACACCTTGGCACATAGTGCTTTCCCAGTTGTGTGTTGTAGGGCCATATTTAGTCTGAGTGGGGATTCAGTAAAGCTTTTTGTGTTTCATAAGATGTCCTCAGGTCTGTTGACTTACCCTTGTCATCTAAAGAGACTGGCAGACTGTGGTCCACAGAGCCAGCTGGCTTGCAGCCTGTTTTTGCATGGTCTGTAAGGTAAGAGTGATTTTGAAATATTTAAAGAGTCGTAAAATTTACAAACACACAGATACATCTGAGACAGACCTTGGGTCCCCCAAAACCTGAAATATTTGCTTTCTAGCCCTTTTCACACAGTGTTTCCTGAACCCTGATCTAAAGGAACAGAACTCTTTTTTTTTTTGCCTTTATTCATGAGAATGTAGAAATATTAGAATTTTTGAGCTGTTAGGGAACTTTAGAGATTATCTTGGTGTTATAAAATGTAGATTTTTTGGTATTGATGTGGTGAGGTATAGTGTGGTGAGTTCAATAGATCAGGAGAAAACTGTCCTGGAAAAGAAAGCTTGTTATACTCACAGATCCAAAGAGGAGGGGGCATACCATGCCAAAGGTGGCCACGTGAAGAAGCAGCAGGGTCAGTCAAGAGGCAGAGGAAGTGCGAGGCAAATGGAATGGGTGAGCAGATTCAGGCTTGATCAGTTTGAATAATTTCACGGGGTTGTGGAAGTATAGGGGCTGTCTCTAGTCATCTGGTACCTGCCCCTGGGGTGAGTAGGGGCCAGCTCTGGTCTGGTACCTGGCGCTGGGGTGTGGGCCTGGCTGGGAGTAGAAAGTGCCATAAAGGAGGCGGTTGGGGTTATGGCTCTGGGTTGGTTGGTTTGCACAGGAAAGGCAAGCTCAAAGGAGAGTTGTTCGCTATCTCTAAGAATCAGCTGGCTCTGGGAGGGGCATTCCCTCCAGAGTTAGCAAGTCCTCAAGGTGTTAAAGAGACAAAAATACAGAATAAAAAGATATGATTAGTACACTGGGCTAATGTCTAATGTCTTCATTTTATACACAAGGAAAATGAAGTCCCAGAGGGAATTGGTATGCCCCAAACATTAAGTCAGTTTGAAGATCAGATTTTGGATCAGACTTCTGCTCTGTTCTTTGTACTACCCAGCAGAGCCACTTTTTAAAAAACAAACCCAAGTGGATATCACAGTGGACTTTGGAGTCATCTTGTTTTCAGTTTCATTGCCTCATGTCTACTTAGAAGAGTGCTCCAGTTCCTCAACACAGTCAACTTCACTGTCACATGAATCTGTTAAGAGCAAATGATTCTCTTTTGTGTCCCTCTGCCATCATCACTAGGTTCTGGCACCATTGTTTTTAGATTTTTATCATGGTGGCAGCTCGTGGCACAAATGTGGTTAATAATATCCTGGTTCCCGGTTCAGTGGAACCTCTTCCCTCATCTTCCCAGGTTTGGGACCCTCCTGTGCTTATGACTCAGAGCATACCAATTGGGTTGAAATCCCTCCTTATTAGGTTAATCATGCTGTAATTCATCTCAGTATTTCCTATAGAAAAAATGTAAGTGTTTATGTAAGCACTCCTGAAGTAAGCATTCAGTTAATTTCTCTCCTTCCACCCCAGCATTCTGTTTCTGATAGAATTATGGAAGGATACCACCTAAAGCCTTAGGAACTGATCCAGGGCATTCTCTTTTCCTAGATGATGTGTGAGGAAAATAAACGGCAATTGAAATCTGTTTCAAAGTTATATTTTCAGAAAAAAAAAAAAAGCCAGCTCTTTTTTAAAATAATATTTTAATTTTTTTAATAACCATATAATGTATTATTAGCCCCAGGGGTACAGGTCTGTGAATCACCAGGTTTACACACTTCACAACACTCACCATAGCACATACCCTCCCCAATGTCCATAACCCCACCACCCTCTCCCTCCCCCCTTCCCCCCCACCCCCCCCCGTTTTTTTTGTGACATTAAGAGTCTCTTATGGTTTATCTCCCTCCCGATCCTATCATGTTCCATTTATTCTTTTCCTACCCCTCAAACCCCACACGTTGCATCTCCACTTCCTCATATCAGGGAGATCACATGATAGTTGTCTTTCTCCAATTGACTTATTTCGCTAAGCATAATACCCTCTAGTTCCATCCATTCTTCACAAATGGAAAGATTTCTTTTGATGGCTGCATGGTATCCCATTGTGCCACATCTTCTTTATCCATTCATCTGTTGATGGACATCTAGGCTCTTCCATAGTTTGGCTATTGTGGACATTGCTGCTATAAACATTCGGGTGCACGTGCCCCTTCGGATCACTACGTTTGTATCTTTAGGGTAAATACCCTGTAGTGCAATTGCTGGGTCATAAGGTAGCTCTATTTTCAACTTTTTGAGGAACCTCCATGCTGTTTTCCAGAGTGGTTGCACCAGCTTGCATTCCCACCAACAGTGTAGGAGGGTTCCCCTTTCTCCACATCCTCGCCAGCATCTGTCATTTCCTGACTTGTTCATTTTAGCCATTCTGACTGGTGTGAGGTGGTATCTCCTTGTGGTTTTGATTTGTATTTCCCTGATGCCCAGTGATGTGGAGCACTTTTTCATGTGTCTGTTGGCCATCTGGATGTCTTCTCTGCAGAAATGTCTGTTCATACCCTCTGCCCATTTCTTGACTGGATTATTTGTTCTTTGGGTGTTGAGTTTGATAAGTTCTTTATAGATTTTGGATACCAGCCCTTTATCTGATATGTCGTTTGCAAATATCTTCTCCCATTCTGTCATTTGTCTTTTGGTTTTGTTAACTGTTTCCCTCAGTTTGTTTTGTGAGAATAAGAGTCTTTTATGGTTTGTCTCCCTCCCGATCCCATCTTGTTTCATTTTTCTTTTCCTACCCCTCCCTCAAACCCCACATGTTGCATCTCCACTTCCTCATATCAGGGAGATCATATGATAGTTGTCTTTCTCTGATTGACTTATTTAGCTAAGCATAATACCCTCTAGTTCCATTCACGTTGTCACAAATGGCAAGATTTCATTTCTTTTGATGGCAGCAGAGTATTCCATTGTGTATATATACCACATCTTCTTTATCCATTCATCTGTTGATGGGCATCTATGGTTCTTTCCATAGTTTGGCTATTGTGGACATTGCTGCTATAAACATTCAGGTGCATGTGCCCCTTCAGATCACTACGTTTGTATCTTTAGGGTAAATACCCAGTAGTGCAATTGCTGAGTCATAGGGTAGCTCTATTTTCAACTTTTTGAGGAACCTCCATGCTGTTTTCCAGAGTGGTTGCACCAGCTTGCATTCCCACCAACAGTGTAGGAGGGTTCCCCTTTCTCCGCATCCTTGCCAACATCTGTCATTTCCTGATTTGAAAAAAAAGAACAACAACTCTTAACATGCTTTTTGCCTGCTACTAGTGGAAATACACTCTTCTGGTTATTTTTTTCCATTGTCTTGCTTACCATCATGGAGTTTTCCCCCAAGTTCATGGTGAGCTGGTAAGCATTTCATTGCCTATCCTTACTGTATGGGGTTCAGTTGGGTCCCTGGAGACAGTTTGGATCTCTTGTCAGAAACAAACTAATCTTTTAATATCCTCATAGAAGCCTATATGCTTGGTCATTTCAGTTGTCCTCTTCGGACTCATGTGGGCTCAGTGACAGCTCTCTTTAGGGAGTGGAGTGGCAGGCAGCACTTCACCGGCAGTCCTCCATGCTGGTGTTTCTGGCCACTTGGTGCCCAGACTTGAGCTGCTCACCAAATACCATGTCAGAAGCCAACATTTAGTGGATGTGTTTAGTCAGAGCCGCCCCTGGTATTTTGGGGGCTCCAATCAACAATAATTCACAGTTGCTTCCTCCTTTATTTAAATAGACTTTCAGAGATATCATCATCTTTAACAAAATGATACCTACCATTTTCCTCTGATGTATTTCCTTACTTGCCCACAGGAAAGTTCATTTGTTTTAGTTCTCTATAGAAGCTCTTGAATTTTTGCAGTTTATTTCCATCATAGAATTATAGACCTTCAGAGCAGAGTCAGCTTTGATAATTTTCTACCTGCAAGAAAAGTTAATATTATTCATTCATTCCTTGAGTCACCCAACAAAGAGTTATGTTCACTGATATAGAACAGACACAGTCCTGGTTTTCATGAAGCTTATGATTCTGAGGGGATCATAGACAATAAACAAATTGATTAAAAAAATCTGAATTTCAGTTAGTGGTGTAAAGAACAGAAAGCAGGGTTAGAGAATGGGGAGTGATGAATTGGGGCCCACTGTTTTTGAGAGGGTGCTCAGAGTTTCCCTGGGAAGGTGGCAGAGTTGATTGGCTGCATGAATGCTAGCTTCATATTTAAAGAAGCAAGCCTCTGATTTTCAGGGTCTTGAAGAGGGAGGGAAGTACTCACAGCATCAGATGCTCCTGAGAGTGTCCCCAAGATGAGGATGGAGAAGTAACGGTTATAGTGGCAACAGGAGTAACTTCCTTTTTTTTTTTTTTTTTTTTAAGATTTTATTTATTTATTTGACAGAGATCACAAGTAGGCAGAGAGGCAGGCAGAGAGAGAGGAGGAAGCAGGCTCCCTGCTGAGCAGAGAGTCCGATTCGGGGCTCGATCCCAGTACCCCAGGATCATGACCTGACCCAAAGGCAGAGGCTTTAACCCACTGAGCCACCCAGGTGCCCTATCAGGAGTAACTTCTTGAGGGGTTATTTTCACAGGCATGTGGGGCAAGAGTCTGGTGGGGGTCATTGCAGAGGGAATGATGAGGTAGAGACAGGGAACCCCAATAAATCTAGATAGAATTTTCCTCTAAAGGAGAGCTGAAAATGGGGAGCTAGAAGGAGATATGGGATCACAGGCATTTCTTGTTTTTTTTTTTTCAGGATGAGCGATATTTTGGAGACATTTCTATATTGACAAGAATGTTCTAGTACAGAGGTTGATTACTTACAGTTTACAGGCCAAATCCAGCCCACCTGCTTTTGTCAATATAATATTATCAGAGCACAGCCCCATGGATTTGCTTATGGTCTGTGGCTGCTTTTGCATTACAGTGGCACAGCGAGTCGTTTTGAGAGACCATATGGAATGCAAAGCCAAAAGTACTTCTGATCCTTTGCTAGAAAAGTTGCCTAACTCTTGATTTTGGAGGGAGGGTAAAACCAATAGAAGCAAGAGGGTAAGGGGTGGCTTGCTAGACTTATGTCCTGTCTCCTAGGGGGTGTCCCCTGTAGTATTCTTTAAGGGAGAAGGGTTGGAACTCCTGAACTCGGGGAGGGACCATTGAACTGGGAAGTTAGGAAGTGGTGTTTTGCTTTTGGGAAGATTTCAAATGAGACTTTTGAAGTGAAGGCTGCCATTAGTGGTCCTAAACCTGTAGAAACTGGGTGCATGAGGACAGAATAAGAAAAGTGTTTGGCAGCCATGAGGCCCATGAATTGTCAGGTCAAGGTATTGCATTTCTATTTGGATACTTGGAAACTAGATTATATATTTCCATTTGTAGAATACTAATGAAAACAATACTAGCAGTTTACTAAAGACTTGTTTATGTGTTTCTTTCTTTCTTTTTTTTTAGATTTTATTTATTTGACAGAGATCACAAGTAGGCAGTGAGGCAGGCAGAGAGGGGGAAGCAGGCTCCCCGCTGAGCAGAGAGCCCGATGTGGGGCTCGATCCCAGGACCCTGAGATCATGACCTGAGCTGAAGGCAGAGGCTTAACCCCACCGAGCCACCCAGGCACCCCTATGTGTTTCTTTTTGAGGCTATTGGCATTTGTTATTATCCTTTGTTTCCTCCTTTAAGACAGATAGTAAGAGTGGTATTGCAGTCACTGAAAAATGGTGATCGTTATTGTAGTGATCATTATTTTTATGAGTTCCTCTTTTTATATTAGCCTTTAAAAATAATTAAGTAAAAAATAAAATAATTAAGTAATACTTATTTTGCCTGTGGAAAACCTGTTACATTTTTCTTAATAAACCATTTAAGCCTGTTCCGAATTACTATTTATTTTTAGCCCTTTCAGATGGGATAGAGGGACTCACCTCTCTGGGGGGTGGAGCCCTTCTCTGAACCCTTCTTAGGTAGTTCTCTCTGGAACCCTTGTAAGGTAGGTTTAAGCCTGAGTGTTGTAGGCTTCAGGGGCAGTGGTTTTTAGGAGTTAAGGGTTGGATAGATTATTGGACCATTCCTACATGTTCTCACTGAACTCCTGTACAAAGTGAGTATCATCCAGGTTCCTTGCTACATATAGGATCAGAATGTGGGTTAAATCTCAGAGGTACCATGCCCTTGGCCATATTTTATTACCTGCTCATTATTTGCTCAGACTTAAGGCCTTTGGGGCCAGACTTTGGGGTTGTGATTCTTCATGTGTTTCCTAGCAAAGCTGGAGCCCTGGACAAGTGGGCTTGCAGCCCCCACATCCCTAGTCATCTTCTCCTTGGTCCCTCACGTCAACAGCCCTAGGCTTGCTGGGACTCCGGACAGAGCCAGAGACTTTTCTGCATCTCTGTGGCCATTGTAGGGGTGCACGGCAGCATCATGACAATCATGGTGCTCAAATTCCATCATTCCTTGATGGGCAGAGGTCTGGCCAGCACTCTCAGAGCATGATGTAAATTCCAGGGCTAGATCACACACCTAAGCCATTAGGTGTTAGGCCTAGTTTGGCAGCAGGCTCTTCCATTGTGTAGGAATTACCGAGAAATGACTTGAGTTGTAGAGAGCAACCTTTCTGTGGGGCTTGCGCAGACAGTGTTGTGTGTGTGAGTGTGCAGTGAGCTTTTCCAGCTAATTCAGTGGGGAAGTGAAAGCTCCAAGTGGTCTGTGTGCTAGTGGAAATGATGGTTCAGGATGGGAGTGGCAGGGCCCACGAGGAGATGGCTGTTATGATGCTGTTGGGAAAACCCGACCTTCACAAGCTCTCAAGGCCATTAGCTGACAAAACATGGATTACCTTTCAGTGCGATACTTGGTGTCTCATGTACACATTGGGGATGGCATCAGAGCAATCAACTTTATTTTCTACCACTTTAAACAGGTTTCCATTTCTTCATCCACCCACCATAGCATCATTATTTTCAGGAATTAAAAGGGGTAGTCTTTAAATTTCTTGTCTGTTTAACATCAGACTAACAGCTTTATTTTATGGGTTCATTAAGGAGTATGTAGAGATGACAGTTGAGCCGATTGGTTTGGACTAGAATATTAATGTCAGGTATGTTTATTTTGACTGATATATTTATTTATTTTTGCTTGGTGGGAGTTTCCCACTGTCCTTGTTGACGTCTTTGATTTTTGACTCCTCAGTTAATGCCTTTTGGTTATTTTGTACTTGTAAAACAAGTTTATTTTGCTTCTGGATGGTGTTAAAATGTGCAGCACTGAAGACAGTGGCAAAGGGCGGAGATACCATTGTCTTGCTGTAAAGCATTTCTATGGTGCCCTTACATTTTGTGTTTATATGGTTATTGGGTCTCTTTTTGAATCATACAGTTAATTTACAGGCCTTTATTTGTTTGGTTTTTACAGCCAGATAAGCCGTCATGGTATTCTAGCGTAGAAATAATAGCTAAACAGTCTCTTGGTGTGATCAGTGTACCTTCTAAAGTCTTAAAGAATAAATCCTTTGGTACTATTTGGCCAATTTTAGCATCAGAGTTCTCTTTTAATGTTTGCACTCTCTTTCGGTGATTTTCCAAGGTAATTTACCATTTCAGAAAGAGTATAGTACATGTGCTACAGACTCATTTTTGTTGTTGTTTATCTACTCTTGTTAAAGCCATGCATTGTCTGTGAATATATTGAGTACACCTGTCACTGTCAACTCCATAGAACAAAGCAAAGCCCAACTGAATGGAATGTAACATGAGGCATAAAGCACAGACTCTCAACACCAAATCCTCCTCCTTATCAAGTCTTCTGATTTTATGTGATGACAGTTATTGGTCAGAATATATTACAGTGTTTGCTGTACAGATGGGGCCTTTGTGATATAATTAAAGAGCACGAGAGCTGCCAGACTAAACAGTGGTCTGAGTTTCAAATGTTCTGTGACTTTCCTGGCACAGTTTTATTGCCATCTTGAACATGTGTTATCACTTAGGATTCTTTGCCATAGAGTATTACATAGGGAAAAAACCCCAGGCAGTGAAGGAGACTAACCATGGCTCTTCAATGAGGTAAATGCCTCTGAGACACCTCATACCCTCAAAATGTACCATTTTGTGCATGTGCATTTCTTCTGTCTGCTTGAAGTAATAAAACCAGCTTAACCCAACTGTTACAAAGTAAACAAAATGGTCAGCTTTTAGGGACAGACTTCATTAGTTATTTTGAAATTCTAAAGTAGGGTAGCTCAAAGGGAAAATGGACAAAGGGCATGAAAAGGGCATTTCTAACAATAAATATGAAAAAGAGTAACTCTATATAATCAAGAAAAGAATAACTCTATATAATCAAGAAAATTCTATTAAGATAGTAAAGAAGTCAAATTGGCAGGTTTTTTTTCTTTTTTTAACAGCTCTTGTTGAGAGTTTAGTGATACTTGCACTTTCATACATTACTACATCTTTTGTGACTTGTAGACTGTCAGTATGTGTTAAATCTTAAATGTCCTTTGGTTCCACTTTGAGGAATATAGCTTAAGAAAACAGTAAAAGATATGCACAAATATTTGTATACAAGGATGTCCATTGATACATTATTTAAAACAATAATGAAAGGTGGGGCACCTGGGTGGCTCAGTCTGTTAAGCCTCTGACTCTTGGTTTTAGCCCAGGTCATGATCTTAGGGTCATGGGGTTGAGCCCCCAGTTGGGCTCTGTGTCAGGCTCTGTGTTGCACTAGGAATGGAGCCTGCTTAAAATTCTCTCTCTCCTTCTCTCTCTGTCCCTCCCCCACCGCTTACTCTCGGGCTCTCTTCCTCTCTCTCTTTCTTTCTCTAATAAAAAACAACAACAACAATGAAAGTAAAGACAGCTAGTAACTGTCTTCAAAGATAGCTGCTTATGTACCAGACAGAGTTGGATACCTCATGTGCACAACTGTATTTAATCTTCAGCCTCACAAAATGAAGTAGACAGTGCTATTACATGCAAAGAAAGTAAGCTTGGAGTTGATATACTTACCAGGATCACAGAGCTTAGGACAATTGAGTGAGGATTTGAACTCCTTTGAAGTGATCCCTTAACCACTATATTTGGGTTTTTCCCTCCTACTGAATACTAGAAGAGTAGAAAACGAGGATCCATCCATAGAGGATTAGCTAAATACCTTGTAGGTTAGAAAACTATGATTTATTGATATGGGAAAATGTTTTTTTTTTTTTTAAGATTTTATTTATTTTTTTAGAGAGAGAGGGAGCTCAGGCAGACAGAGTGGTAGGCAGAGACAGAGGGAGAAGCAGGCTCCCTGCCGAGCAAGGAGCCCGATGTGGGACTCGATCCCAGAACGTTGGGATCATGACCTGAGCCGAAGGCAGCCACTTAACCAACTGAGCCACCCAGGAGTCCCTGGGAAAATGTTTTTAATAAGCCCCCATATATGTGGTATGAGTTGACCATTTTCTCCCACCCCCTATTTAGATGCAATACATTAAATTAGGCAGATTCCAGTTCTAATCCCAGATCCATTCCTGTGGGAAAATTGCCCACCAGCCTGTGCTTCAGGGTCTTCTCTGTGTCATTAGACATTAAATGAGGTGTGGCTGTGCAGGGGTCAGAATACATGCAAAAGAAATGGTAGCTGAGATTTTCCAGGTGAGGTGGACCCTATGCCTTGTATGAATAGAGAAAGACAAATAATACATCAGAATTTATTAATGATTTTCTTACAGCACTGGGATTATAATATTTTCTTGTGATGTTTTACTGTTTTTCCCATAGGTAACATTAAATGAAATACTATATTTTATGCTTCTGTATTTCTAGATTTTACATAAATAATTTTATATAAATAGGTCTGTAAAATTAAGATTTTTTTCTCTCCATCCTAATTTGATCTGTAGGAGGTTTTTTAAACTAATACCAGGTTTTAAACTAATAAACTAATAACTCCGTTATAGTAAAGTTTATAATAAATGTTGGTAACTGGTAGAGTATATCTGCCTACCTTGTTCTTTTTTCATTTGTTTACTTATGGTCAGTTTATTTAAAGTATAAGAAAAAATCAAAACAGTTCACACTTTTCTCCCATACCCACCCAACCCTCACCTCTGGCAACCACTAGTCTTTCCTCTGTATCCGTGAGCTTGGTTTTGTTTGGTTTGTTGATTTGTTTTATTTAGATTCTACATTTAAGTGGGATCATATAGTAATTGTCTTTGTCTGCCTTATTTCACTTACCGTAATGCCTTTAAGGTCCATCTGTATTGTTGGAAATGGCAAGTTTTTTTTTTTTTTTAAGATCTTATTTATGTATTGACAGAGATCACAGGCAGAGAGGCAGGTAGAGAGAGAGGGAGAAGCAGGCTCCCTGCTGAGCAGAGAGCCTGATGTGGGGCTCGATCCCAGGACCCTGAGATCATGACCTGAGCCGAAGGCAGAGGCTTTAACCCACTGAGCCACCCAGGCGCCCCAAGATTTTTGAATGGCTGCATAATATATCACTGTGTGTGTGTGTGTGTGTGTGTGTGTGTGTGTGGTGTATCAGTGGACACTTGGGCAGCTTCTGTAGCTTGGCTTTTTTAAAGAAGGCTGCAGTGAAGCTGGTGCAACCACTCTGGAAAACAGCATGGAGGTTCCTCAAAAAATTGAAAATAGAGCT
>ML093206.1:146209-156346 GCA_003697995.1 Taxidea taxus jeffersonii
AAGATATTCACTCCAATTTTTATTGTCCTACCCTGAGCACAGCCATCTTTGGCTGACACATGACTCAAGTCAGGCAGGCCTCGGGAGATTTTCATTTTCTTTGTTAGAATCTGGTGAGTTACCACATGTGCAGCCTTGGGAACCATGTTCCACACAGTAATTATGTGCTCTGTGTTTACTACTATTGTCATTGTAGATTTCAATTCAAAGACTTTGTTATGCTCCTCAGAAAAGTCTATAGCTGACCCTTGAACAGCATGGGTTTAAACTGCCTAGGCCCACTCATATGCGTATTTTTTCCCAATAAATACAGCACAGTATTATAAATGCATTTTCTCTTCCTTATGCTTTCCTTAACATTTTTTCTAGCTAACTTTATTGTAAGAATAGAGTATATAATTATATAACATACAAAGTATGTGGTAATGGGCTGTTTATGTTATCAGTAAGGCTTCAGATCAACAGTAGGCTATTACTAGTTAAGTTTTGGGGGAGTCAGAAGTTACACATGGATTTTTCAACTATGTAGGGTATCAGTATCCTTACTGATGTGTTATTCAAGGTTCACCCATATTTCTAACGTCCCTTCGGTACTCTTTTTTTTTCTTTTATAAGATTTTATTTTTAAGTAAACTCTACACCCAATGTGGTGCTTGAACTTACCACCCCGAGAGCAAGAGTCACTCACTTTACCAACTGAGCCAGATAGGTGCTCCCTTCTGGACTCTTTATAGACATCTGTCTTGGCAGTTACAATTCTTGATATAGCTTTAACTTAGCTCAATGCGTGGCACGTAATGGGTACCCAGTAGATATTAATGAGTGTGTGAGAGAAAAGAGATCTTAGCCTGGCTTTAAGTAAATAAAAAAAAATCTCTTTCATTTCATTAAGTAACAGGACAAGGGACCATAGAATATAAGCAGGTTCATTAATTTGAAAAGAACTTAAGGATTATCTCTTATGCAATTGCTCTTCCCTAGTGTTGATCTCAAGTCTGTAGGGGAAAAGGAGATGCTGGCTGCGTGTGAATTCTGGTGTTCTTCTGGGGACTTGTCTCTGCTTTGTGCTCCTGCCAGTCCTTTATCTTTCTTGTCTTAGTGATAGTGTTTTCCCCCACCCCCTTCAGTTCAGTCCCCTACCAGCTCTGGTGCAAGAAGCCATATGCTTCTCACCTGGAGTGTGAATGTGGAGCTATGTGACCAGCACAGAACCATGTCCTGGGGAGAGTGCCAAGGATTCAAAGAATTATTACAGAAAAGAGACAGCTACAGAGCTGCAGTGTTCAGAAAAACAGAAGGTAAAGGCCCAGGACCGAGGCAGAACAGAAAGGATGTTCTGAGGGGCCGAAAGCCCTTGGTTGGTGAACAGGAATGTTGTTGCCTATGCAGGAACAGTGAGTGTAGGGTCCTGGACAAAATGTGACTTTCAGGCACCTTATAGCACCCGGAGTTAGAAGGGGTCAGGAAGATTTTGTATGTGAAGTCCACATACTGTGTGGAGAGCCTCTGGAGTCTGGCTCCTCCATCTCACCGGCTGTACTTTCTGTGGTAGAAAGAGGCTGGGGCCTTGTTCAACAGATGTGGGTCGTCACAGGCCTATACTGGGTATCTGTTGAGGTAATGGGTATAAAAGCATTTTGCAAAGTCCCTAATGGAACATACAGTCTAAAAATTCCTATATACGTCTTCTTTCTCTTAGAAAACATTTGCTTTTTGCTTAGCCATAGTTTCTTACTGAAATTTGTATCTTTTTCATGCTCCTTGGGACAATGGGAGATTCTGTACATGGGAGGTGCATTCTGGTATAGCCTTGTATTCTAACTTACTTCTGAGACTTTCTCGGGAAATGAAGCAGTTAGTTTTATAAGTTGAATTAAGTTATTTTTATATTGTATATGTTTTTTGCCCACTGGGGTATAAACTTCTTCAAGGAAGAGGTATAACACTTGCCCATATGAAGGACTGTAGATCATTGTAAAATGGCCCAATCTAAAGGTGTTCTGTGCTAGAGCTGTTAAAATTTCAACCCTGCCCTTTTCTTGTGAAAAGTATCTCCTTAGACGTGTACCTCTATTGGTAAGACTTCTGAAATTCTGTGCAAGAGTGTTAGCAAGCATTGCAGGCAAGGGCAAACATTTCAAGGAGAAATATTACAAATAGTCTTGCTTTCAGGCTAGACATAATATCATGCCATAGCTATACATTATGAAACTATTTCTTTTTGAAGCGGAATCACTGGACCAGTAATTTGAAATTCAGCTTGATGTTAGAGCTTTTTTTTTTTTTTTAAATTTAAAATGACTGGTATTGGTCCACTAGGTTGGCAAATTATGTAAGTCATAAGAAATGAAAAAGCTTTGTTTGTAGTCTAGTGCTCAGTTTCAAACAAATAGTAACTCTAAAACTCCTAACCAGCATTGTTGAAGTTTTAAAAAGTCTAGCATCTATTTAGGGCTTCTACATAAGTTGACCAGAAGTAGCTCATTTGAAGAACTGAATTTGAATTATTCCTTACAAAAGGAGACAAGGATGTGGTGAGACTGGAGTGGATGGAATTTCCAGGTGGCTTTCAAGAGTCCCAACAGGTGTATACACTCTTTCTCCCAGGTACTCAGTGAAACCATAATTTAGTGCTCTTGTGAAGGGGCATTGCAGATGTAATTAAGGTCCCAAACTAGTTGACCTTAAAATATGGAGATCATCGAGGTGGATTTTACTCATCATAGGAATCATTTCAATCTGGCCCAGAGGTCAGAGTCTGGGAAGTCAAAGAGATTTGAAGCTCAAGAAGGATTTGACATGGAGGAGAGTCCTCCTTTGCTGGTTTTCCAGGTAGAGGAGTTCATGGGCCATGGATATGAGTGGTGTGTAGGATCTGAGAGGGACTCGTGCCTGGTAGCCAACAAGGGAAGAGGGGCATCAGTCCTACAACTGCAAGAAACTGAGCTCTGTCAACAAGAAGGAGTGGTTGAAAACATATCCCCTGGGGTGCCTGGGTGGCTCAGTCAGTTAAACATCTGCCTTCGGCTCAGGTCATGATCTCAGGGTTCTGGGATTGAGTCCCACATCGGGCTCCATGCTCAGTGGGGAGTCTGCTTCTCCCTTTGCCCCTGCCCCTTCTTGTGCTCACTCTCTCTCAGATAAATAAATCTTAAAAGAAAAAAAGAAAAAGAAAACACAACCTCTCGTCCCCAGTATCCCAAGGGGAAGTTAGCACAACTGACACCTTAGTTCCAGATTTATGGCACTCTGAGAAGATTACCCAGTCATGCTGAGCTAGGCTTCTGACCTATAGGACTTTGAATCAATGAATAGGTATTGCTCTAAGCCATTGGGTTTGTGCTGATTTGTTATTCAGCAATAGAAATCAAATACAAGGCCCCAGTTACGACTCCTTTGGACTGCTGTAGTAGCCTATTAACTGTTCTATTAACTGTTAACTGTTCTCTCTGGCTCTAAACTAATGTTACTCACACTATCTGCGGTGAAGAAACTGTTTTTAAAATTTCTATGTGTTGCGGCCCAATGCCGGGGCAGACTGAGTCTTACGCAGATGGCTACAGAAGTCTCTCCCATCCCACGTGCTCTTCCTCCACTCCCACCATCAGGAGATGACCATTTCTCCTCCACTTGAGGCCGAGCTGACCTTAAAGACCGACTTGTAACCATCTAGAATGCCGTGGAAATGGTACTATGTAAGCCCAGGCAGTTTCACCTGCTTGTCTAGGAATGCTCCCTCTTGGCACCCAGCTGCCATGCTGAGAGAGGCCAGGCCACTTGGAAAGGGTAGCAGCAGGTGATCCAGTGGGCAGAATTAACTGAGCCTTCCTTGAGTCACCCCATGTGACATGTGAGTGAAGAAGCCTGCTGATGCCTCCAGCCCCTCAGCTGTTCTAGTCACCCCCAGCTTTTGTGTCTTCCCAGCTGACATCAGGAAACAGACATCAGAGAGCAAGGACAGGTCGTCCTCAGTGTGCCTTGTCCAAATCCATGATCCAAAGAAGTCGTTAGCATCATAATGTAGTTATTGCTTTATGACACTAAGTTTGGGGTAGTTTGTTATGCAGCAACAGATAACCAGGATACATATTTTTATAAGATATTATAAAACTGAAATCTAGAAGATGTACTCAGAAAATTAGCAGAGGTCATGCAGTGACTACACTGTTGGTCAAAGCCATTACAAACCTGCCTAGACTCATGGGGAGCGAACACAGATCCCACTTCGCAGAGAGGAGAGTCCAAGAATTTGGGAGCCACAAAACAACACAACCCAAACAAACAAAACACACACCAAAAGACTTTTAATATGGAAATAATTTTAGGCTTGCGGAACAGTTATAAAATTAGTACTAAGAATTTGTGTATGCCTGTCACCCAGCTTCCACGAATGTCAACATCTTACAGAACAAGAGCACTGTCATTAAAAATAGGAAATTAACATTGATATAATCATATTAACTAACCTGCAGATCTTATTCAAGTTTTGCCAGTGTTTACCGCTTTTTCTAGTCCTGGGTCTGATCTGGGGTCCCACATTGCATTTAGTCTTCTCTCTAGTAGGAGTCCCCCTAAGTCAAGGAGAGCTCCTCACTCTTGTCTTTTATGGCCTTTTAATTTTTTAAAAAAGATTTTATTTACTTATTTATTTGAGAGAGTGAGATAAGGAGCAGGGGGAGGGGCAGAGGGAGAGGGGTGAAGCCAACTCCCTGCTGAGTAGGGAGCCAGAAGTGGGGCTTGATCCTAGGACCTGAGCTGAAGGCCAATGCTTAACCGACTGAGCCTCCCAGACGTCCTGGCTTTAACACTTCAGAAGCACACTAGGAAGTATTTTGTAAGATGCCACTCAATTTGAGTAGCATTTTTTTCGTGATTAGATTGAGGTTTGTAGTTTTGGCAAAAGTACCTCAGAAGCAATGGTGTGCCCTCCTCAGTGCATGATATCAGGGTGTATATGTGATGTCATCTTATTTCTAGTGATTTGGAATGTGCTCGGTGGTTAAGGTAGTGTCTGCCACATTTCCCCCCTGTATGTTTCTTGGTGGGGAACTATTTTGAGACTATGCAAATATCCAGTTTTTCATCATAGTTCGGTGGGGTCATGTTTTAAACTGCTGCAGAGTTCAGATTTCTTATTGTTAGACCCAACAGAAACTTAGTTTTCATATTTGGATAGTTGTCTTGTCATAGACCTGTGAAAATTTGCAGGCTGGCTCTGGTCTGCAGTCCCTTCTTTGAATAGGAATGTTCTGGACTATACTTCTTCCCCCGGTCATTGCTCACATTGCTGTCAGAGTAGAGTTTGAACAGCAAATCTTATATGTCATTCTTCTGCTTAAAATCCTTCATAAACTCCCGGTAACCTGTAGGTAAAACCCAGACTTGGCACAGAGTTCAAGGTTGTGTCATTCTGCTCCGTCTTTCACATTGTCCTTTTACTACTCCGACTGCACTGTTCCTCCTGCTCACCCTTTCCATGTAGGTGCGCTTCACTTTAAATGGCCAATTCCTTCAGTGCTCATGAAACACCTCTTCTCCCCAGCCTGGGCTTGCTGGCTTTTCCACAATTCGGTTCCCTTATCTGTGCTAGAAGTTAATTAACTCTGGATGCTCTTCAGCGTGTCTGTTAAGCCATTTGACTCCCAAGTTTGAAGGCACAGATTTTGAGCTCATAAGAGTAGCCCATGGCAAATGCTCAATAGGGTTAGTCATTTGAGTACTGAGATAGTTTTCAGGAAAAAAAAAAAAATCTCCAGCACTAAATAAAATCAGCATGATAACATGAATTATTGACCTGCAGAGACAATGGATAGAAAAGCCCTTGGTGGGGGACTGACGATGTTCCTGATGGATAGGGCCGACTGTGGAGATGGAGGCTCTTGGCTTCTGGCGCTTGCTTCACGCATATTGTCCCTACCTATGGTGGGCAGATAAAAACTTCAAGCAAGCTAGCAAGCAAACATGACAGTGCAGCTCTGTGACCAAACCTGGTGCCTCCTTAGACCCATTTAATCATGGTTGGGGCTGCTTTCTTTGTCTTGCAAACCTGAGCCCAGAGCTGGCAGAGATCCTTTCCTTCTCCTCCATTGACCTCCTCCTCCTCCGGGCTCCTCTTTTCTCTGAATAAATAGCAGTATGGTAGGGTAGGTCAAGGGACTTCACTTAGTTACTTTTTTTTTTTTTTTAATTCTTGTTGTTGGTTCATCCCAAGATAGTGTTTATGTTTCAAAAGAAAGTTAAAAAAAAATGTCAACAGTGGTTCAGAATTAATCTCTCCTCACTTCTGTAGCTCTCTGAACAGAAGCAGAGAAATCTCCCTCTTCCTACTTTTCCTACCTAAATTACGTTTAATCATTTATATCTAACTGCTGCTAGACTTTATATTTAGTCTGAATTATCATGTTTTAGTAAATAAAACTTCTAAAGAGCTTCCCAAAACTGGGGCGGCCTGGGTGGCTTAGTTGGTTAAGTATCTGCCTTTGGCTCAGGTCATGATCCCAGAGTCCTGGGATCCAGCCCCTGATCAGCGGGGAGTCTGCTGCTCCCCGCTTCCTATGCTCCCCCTGCCCATCACTGGTGAGCATTCTCTCTCAAAAAAAAAAAAAAAATCCTTACCAAAAAAAGTTTCCCAACACTAAGGGTGACAATTTAGTTAGGCACAGGAGGGAGTTAAAATGCCAAATAATGTATCCTAAAAATGTTCCTAAGTTTATTCAAAATGTTCTAATTCAAACAACACCCTCTTTGTTAATAATATAGATCACAGATATAGGAAATCCTAGTGAATCTTCTGAATCAAAATTTTATAAGGAAAACTCTTTAACCCCATACAATCTATTATTAAATTGTACTGTTAAGGGGAAGAAATGAAACAAAGAAGACCTCTACCTCCAAAAAAAAAAAAAAAAAAAGAACCACTATATCAAGTGGTCCCATGAACTACATTGGGGATTCAGGGAGGGCAGTATATTTCAGTTGTCATCTGGAATTACTTAAAAACAGTGTGCTTGGATGGTTAACATAAAGAAAAGTATACTGTGATGTAGTTAATATCTTTGCAGTCCTTTGAAGATCAGGGATAATTTCAGAAAGATCTCTGTTTGTTTTTGGTTAAAAAAAAACAAACTCAGATAAATCTTCTTACTTCCTGTCCTCAGGCTGTCTATAAACCATAGAAATTTTATTATTTTAGAATGTAGGATATAACAGTCTCATGTAGTAAAATGATACTGGTGATTTAAAATCATGGTTGGCCAACTGCTGAAAGGAGCCCCAAAATAAGATAGCCTTTTGCAAAAGTCTACTCTGATGATTTAAGACTTATTGCCTGAACAAGTCCCTGAGACTGCCACATCAGCTTTCTTTGGAGGTAAGCCTCGTCCTTCCTGCTCTACAGAGGCCTGAGTGCCAGGGCTGCTCTCCAGAGTACAAATCAAAGGAAGAGAGCTACAAGAAGATTGCTCCATTACTCAGAGCACATCAAGGGTTTGATCACTGGAGACCCGAGCCACTAATTCGACCTATAGTGGTATGAGAGGAGGTGGCTAAAATAAGGAGACAGATTTTAAAAATCAAAGTTTAAGAGCGTATGAGAGGCAAATATTTTCTCTAAAGCAATCTAAAATCTCTGGATTTCAGATGTCTAACTATGACCCACATAAAAAAAATGCATTTTACTACATCATTTAATACATCACTACCCAGTATGCATCTATAGGCCTAAAACTGAAACAAAAATGTTATGGAACCATACTATGTGTGACAGCTTTGGATATTCTCATTTTATTATTTTTAATTAAAATGCTAGTCAGGGCACCTAGGTGGTTCACTTGGTTGAGTGTCTGCCTTCAGCTCAGTTCACGGATTGAGCCCCATGTAGGCATTCTGTTCATTGGGGATCCTGCTTTTCCCTCTCTCACTGTCCATGTGCTGTGCTGTGTGTGTGTGTGTGTGTGTGTCTACTCTCTCTCTCACATGAATAAATAAAATCTTAAAGAAAAAAAAAGAAAATGCTAGTCCGTGAACTCATGTCATTACACACTTATTGGCCACTTCCCACAGTCTGGAAAAACACTGCCCGAGATTGTTGTAAATATTTGCAGCCACCTTTATTCCGTACTTGCTTTGGAGTTGTTGTTGTTGTTGTTGTTTTAATTTACATTTAGTTCTTGAGTTGCAGAAAAGGTCATAGAAATGTTGTGTGTGTGTGTGTGTGTGTGTTTTTTTTTAAACTTGAAGTGCTTTAATTTAGCTCAAGCTCCCTTTTTATTTACCAGACGTGGTTCTGAATCATGTCCATCCAATCAGGGAACAACAATTGTTTTGCTTGGTGGTATTCAGAAACAGGTGGTATTCAGGCGTGAGGCCTGACACGCTAGAACTGGGAGTTGAAGGGGCCTGAAGAGGTAGTCCAGGCCAGCCTGCTCCTCATGCAGAAGCCTGGAGAAGGACTGGTTGTAATTCATCAGAACGAATTATAGTAGTTTCTGTAGTCATGTCCTAGCAGTAGAGTATATTTAAAAGTGCTGTCACGAGGGCACCAGTATTGCGAGTGGATGCTTCTGGATCTGAATGTTGGGGGAAGAGTATAGAAGAAGCAGCTCTCACCTCTGGGTACCATTGGAGAAGAAGTGGAGCCCATGCCCCCAGGACTTTCCTGGCTTGGGCGCTCAGGCAACTCTCAGATGTATGTGCTTGGCTATTTCTGCCCAGGCCTAATAAAAATATATGTCATAAACATTTAAAAAGATAAACTCAGGGAAAGGGGTGGTCAACATCTTGGGAGCCAAGGAAGAAGCCTGGAAATGTGCTGGCCCGAGGTCGTGCTCAGTCTTGAGTCTGTGCATTTCCCATCCTGCCCAGACATGGTGTAAGGAGATTTGGCCTCACATCCGAGCCTTCAGTTGCCCAAGAAAGTGAATAAATAAATTTAATATTTGTAATATTTATAAATTTAATATTTATAGTCAAAACCTTATCCCCTAAAATATTAAAACTACAGAAATAATTACATTTATTTCTGCTAGATACTGAGGTGCTAAGTACTCACTCCAGTCTTTGGGACTCCTCCCTGTACCTCACTTTCCCTTAACACATATTTATAAACACTGTGATCTCTTTTTGGAAAGTCTCATAGGATTTTCTTTTATCAGTGTATTTCATAGGCAGATGACTTCTAGGGAGGCCAGATGATAAATTCCTTTCCTATGCTCCTGGCATCTTCTGTGAAATAGACAAACTGTAATACCCA
Source organism: Taxidea taxus jeffersonii (assembly GCA_003697995.1). Lineage (NCBI taxonomy): Eukaryota > Metazoa > Chordata > Mammalia > Carnivora > Mustelidae > Taxidea > Taxidea taxus. Next base: position 155,460 of record ML093206.1, read on the forward strand.
CAATGAAGGCAGCATGCTTATCTTAAGTGCTGTCATTTACTCAACACTAATAAAATGAAGGAATCTGGGGAGGAGTCAAGATGGCGGAGAAGTAGGAGGCTGAGACGACATCAGCCAGCAGGAGATCAGCTAGATAGCCTATCAAACCATTCCGAACACCTACAAATCCAACAGGAGATCGAAGAGAAGAAAAACAACAATTCTAGGAACAGAAAATCCACCACTTTCTGAAAGGTAGGACCAGCGGAGAAGTGAATCCAACACGACGGGAAGATAGACCCCAGGGGGAGGGGCCGGCTCCCGGCAAGCGGCGGAGCACAAAATCAGAACTTTTAAAAGTCGGCTCCACGGAGGGACATCGCTCCAGAAGCTAAACTGGGGTGAAGACCTCGTGGGGACAGCGTGGACGCAGGTCCCACGGGGTCACAGAAGGATCGGGGGTGTCTGAGTGTCGCAGAGCTCACAGGTATTAGAGCGGGGAAGTCGGCTGCGGAAACAGAGCCGAGATTTCCTAGTGGTCTGTGACACGGACCGGTGCTCTGTGGCACTGGCCGGTGCTCTGTGCGAGGCGTCCCCACAAGATCCGGGGAGACTCCGACCCGGGAGAGCTCAGGGATCTACGGGCTCCGGAGACTCCAGGTGGGACTCTGCCAGAGACAGAGACGCTTGGTCACAGGCTGGGTGAGCTTGGAGCACTCCCAGAAGCCAGTGAGACGGGACTGCTTAGGCACGATTTTCTCTGAGCGCGGTCTGCAGGCGCGCGCGGTCTGCGGGTGCGCGCAGTGTCGGCGGGCCTGCGGGGTCTGCGGGCCTGCGGTGTCTGCTGGCGCGCAGTGTCTGCGGGCCGACGCGCGCGCGCACTCTCCGGCGCAAACGTGGGCGAGGGA